>VDFB02122127.1:0-27886 GCA_007258455.2 Sequoia sempervirens | reverse complement strand
CATTCCTTGTACTAGGGAAACACAAAGAATTTCCAGTCAGTATTTTCTACTTCTCATCGTTATTTGGAGCTCCATCCCCATGTGAAATCAGAGCAAAGTATGAAGACTATTATGTCTAGTTTAACCCTCCTGAAGGCTAAAACTTAGTAATAATCACATCAAGGGGTTTCTTGTGTTGTTTTCTTTTGCACTTATGTGTGTTGTATCTTGTGCACTTCCACATTTCCCTTAAGCATTTTCTTTCTTCACATAAAATTTTTACATCTACTTGAGCATGAAGTTAAATTGACCTATTAAGCCTCTCACATCCTTTAATTATCATGAATGGAAACTTGATATTCAACTTATGCTAAAGAATATAGGGTTGTATAGGGTAATTATGGGTACTGAAAAAAGAACATAGTGCTACTAAAGATAAAGAGAAATGGTTTAACAAATGTGATCAGGCCTTAGGGTTTTAGTGTCTCAATTTATATCCTGAACTACTATTTCATGTAGAAGCCTTGATAAAACCTAATGAAGTTTGGCTAGCCTTAGACAAACTTTTTGAAAAGGTAGATGAGTTAAGAATTCTTGAGTTAGAAAATGAACTCATAAGCTTGAGTCCAAGTACTTTTTACACTTTGGAGGATTAATTCACAAATTTTAAAACATTAATATTGTGGCTAAAAGAATATGGGATATTGAAAAAGGAGGATCAACTCATGCTTTCTAAACTTTCCAAATTAAATCTTGATTACTCTATGTTTGTCTCTACCTTTTATTCCACCAAAAGAGCTCTTGGAGCCACATGAAAATTTCCATCTTTAGATGACTTTATTGTTGGCTTGCCAAGGGAGAAAGACAAGTTGATCAAGATGAGTACCATGAAGTTTTATAACCACAAGCCCTTATTGTAGGAAATGGAAAATAAAAGGCTACAAAAAGTAAAGGGGAGAAAAAAATTATCAAATAGACAAGGAAACCAAGGATGATAAAAAATCTCAACCCTCCAAAAATTAAATTGAAACTTTTTCAAAGCAAGGGAAATCCAAGAAAGAAAAAGTAAAGTGTGCCTATTGCAAGAAACTTAGGCATGATGAACATAAATGTATGAAAAAAATGATTGATCACCTCACACATCTTTTTAAGAATAACAAGAGACGCATTACGTCTGATTCCTGCTGGTAGGATTTGTGAGTTGTTGTTTGTTTGAGAATTGCTTAACGTAGTGGTAATAATTGCATATACTAAGAAATATATATCAATGTAAATTCATATCAAAGTGAAGAATTTAGATATAAAATTAGAAATATATATCAATGTAATTGCATAGCAATGTTCATAGAAAAATAGAAATAAGTATGAGTGTAAATGCATAGAAAAGTCAAGAATATGCATTTTTCTGTCGATAGACCACTATGGTCAATACATTACAAATGGTAGTAGATAATTATATTATTGTTTGTTGTAGTCATTAATTGTGAAATGAAAATCCTATAACATATGGGTATGTGCAGGATCGTCATGGAAAAAACAGGCCCTTAAGTGGCAAAAAATTCAGAAAAATCAGTGTTAGGCAACTTGACGTAAAAATTTGAATAAGTTATCTATATTATTTCAAAAATATGTAAGAATAGAATATATAGAAAATTGGACGAAGTCAATCAATAGGTTTATTTAAAAAATAAATAAATTTAGTTTGGTGAAAATTTTGCACTTCAATGCGCAGTATTTAAATTTCGTGAAAAAATAAGAGTAGGTGTTCATCCTAATTCACCCTAACCATAATAAATGATAATATTTTTTATAATATTTTATATATAATAGAGGACTCATGTCCAGATGTACGCATATTTTGTACTTTTTTTGGCAAATAATACTATGAATTTTTATTACAAATTTTAAAACCGTATGTTCGACCACCTTAACTGGTCAAAACTTCATGAATTTTTTTATTTTTTAATCCTATAGTATAAGAAGCATAGAATGTGACACATGTTTTTGGATTCAAAAGATGTGATACCGTGTGAAAGTTATAGATGTTTTTCAATCAACCTATCGATAAGGAGTTTAGTCATAATTCTAATAGAAAATAAATAATAATTATTTATTAAATTCAAATTAAAGCATAATTTATATTTTTGGAAATCTGAGAATCTCCTCTAAAAACCCTTTTCGTTTCATCAATTTTGGGTTAAAAAAAAGTCATCAGCCACATACCCTACAAATACCCATAATATTGCCACTTTTTGGCCCATCATTATCCTGCACATACCCATATAGAACTATTGCATATTTATTGTCCTTGTTCAAGATGTGGCAGTTATTCTCCTTGCTGAAGATGACAATCCATGTGTTTTTGGACATTCCCTTCTGCAGAAAAATGTTTGAAGGTGGTTATGAGGACATTGTTTTTTATTTTATGTGATAATCTTTCAATAGATAATGTAGTATAGAAATTGAATTTTTAAATGAAACTAAATGTTTGTGAAATAGAAGCGTACCTGGATATAAGATGTATATATCATTCTTCAATAGATTGTGCATTGGTTATGAGGTTGTTTGGATTCAATTTGAAATGTCCTTTTTTGCAGAAGTCTCTTAGGATGAAGACAATTGATGATTTGTCACCAATGTATTCTTCATATGAAATGTTTAGTAATTCGGGAAGCAAGAGTTGTATAATAGATCTATCCATTGTACATTCCATTGTTTTCTTTCTATCACTTGTCAAAATCACTTTCAAGTAGTGAGAGTAGATATATGCAACTTGTTGTTTGCATTTAATACAAAAGGAAGTTTGTTCTTGTAGTTCTCCATATGTATCAAATTTGTAGTTGCAATTTGGACAGAAAGCTTGAAATGGATTTGCAAATGCATTGGCTATTCTTATTGTTCCATAAATCTGCAAAATATAATGAAGATGTATATTATGTATTTTTAATCATTTTCTAATAGTGTATAATTGCATAGGTGCAAATGTGATTGTGTTAAATGTTGAATACAACAAATTGCTAACATAATCAAATGCCTTAGTTACCTCAATTGTTGAATGCAACAAATTGTTGAGATACTCGAAGGCCCTCTTGTTATTCAATTTGCTGATGTATGTTGATTGAGTTGTTTGTAGAGTGTTGTATTTTGATTCTCGCCTCTTTACAATGTTTATCAACAACATGATTGGATATTGTTCGAGGCGTATTTGTTCTTCCATTGAAGAGAAATGATGTTCCAAACTCTCATGTATTTGTACCTGTATTGTGGATGCATGTTTTTATTTGAACATTTATCTTTAGTTAAAAATATGGTAAGCAGTAATTGATGTAAATTGCAATGAAATAAAGAATTAGAGGAATATTTAAATACCTGTGCTTTGTCCATTTCTGAATGGCCATCTTTTATTTCAAAAAAAAATTGGAAAGAAGTTCTTTTTGTTTCCACCACAAGTGCCGCTACAGATCCAATTGCATAGTTTTCTTCACTTGTAAGAAGTTGTCTAATTGTGCTAGGTATGAATTTGTATTCATCATGCATGCACGGTATGACTTCAACTGTTGTGTTTATGAAAATCAAGATGCAGTCACAATCACCTCTGTCATAGTCTATCTTTGGTGCAATTTGGAAATTTGTAATGCATATAGCTGTTCCAGGAACTATTTTTGATTCATGTTGTTTTACAAGGACACCAATTACATTGATAGTAATTGTCATTTCACCTTTTTCATCAGTTAAATCTGCATGAAGAACTTCTTTTGTATTGTTTTGTTTGTCAAGACTTGTTTTGTAGACCACAATTACATCTCCTTCAAATATGTTTCCTCCCTTGTGGGAGTGAAGTTCTTCAATTGATACTGTATTTTTCTTCTTTCTTTTGGATCTGCAATGTTTACATTAGTTGAATTTATTGTTTTCAAGAGTAATTTGGATAGTATAATTGAACATAGACAATACTTTTCACCTTTTTGATATTTGTTGTATGGTTTTCTGGCTTGTTTTGGCTCTCTTGCTCGACTCCATTGTTAGCTACAAGAAATACTAATAATGTTAATATTTTTAAAAAGATACTAAGTGGATTTGAATTTGTCATTTGTTTCAATGTTTATATAAATTGGATCATGATCACTCCAATATGCTTCTAATTTGTAAATAGAACATGGTTTTGCATTTATGTTACACCAAATATGATTAATTAGTGGCTTGTTGACACGGTTTAATTTATATAACATAAAATTCATTTTAGAATTGTGCATGTGATTTGATAGCAAATTATTTCGTCCATTATCCACTGACATATCAATGTTGAAGTTGCCTAGAATATATAAAGTTGACGTTAAATTGACAGAGGAGAATACTTGATTTGTGATTGTTATAATTTATGTTACTGGTTTGGTGGGTCTTGCATATAGATTACATATGTTCATCTCATCACTTGGAATATTTATTGTTATTGTTATAGCTTCTACATTTGTTGTTTTATGTTGCACTATTTTTGAAATTGATAGATTATTTCTAGTAAATGTTGTTACACCATGTATGTGATTTGTTGAGAAATGATTAAAATTTTGGAATTCATTATTATGTTTTGATAGTTGTATATGTGTTTCTTGTAGACAAATAATATCAGTTGACATCATTTCATGGTCACTAAGCATGTCTTCGATATGTACAAGCAAGTTACGAGTATTGAATGTGGTTAGTAGTAATTGTTTTTCGCTAATGTTTTGGAGATGGTGATTTTTGAACTCCCAAATTGATGTTGATTGTAGGCGTGACATTTCATTAATTAATTTTTTTTTCACTTTGAAATGGTTTTGTGTTAGAGGTCTTATCAAGAACAATGTTTCAATTGTTTGTGTACGTGATAGTGATGTATATGCCAAACCATGTTTGTTTATGCCTGATGGATCAAATGCTAATGCTTGCATTGTAAGGCCTTGTGATCTGTGAATAGTACGAGAACATGCTAGTTGTATTGGAAATTGTTTTCTGATTGTCAATTTTTTTTGGTTGTATAGGTTTTTAGTAGGCTTTGCAATGCGAAGTATGGGTGTCCATCTTTTGTCTATGCACTCACTATAACATTGCGCTAGTATTTTCGCTTGTCGATGTCCAACTTTTGAGTCAGTGAACTTGATCCAAACTATATCGAAATTAGTGTATTTTGTGTATGCTTGGAATGTTCCATCTGATCCATTGACAAGCCCATCTTCTTTGTCGTAATTGCCAGCATATATTTCAACTAGCATATTAGGTTTTAAGAGTATCTGAGATGGTAGATTAATTGAACGGTCATACAACATAATTGTATTAGAGTTGTCATCATGTTCATCAATTGCATTCAATATAATTACCTCTCCTTGTGTGATGGATAACATGTTTTCATTGTGTTTTTCCACATCTTTCCTTCTATAGAAGAGGAAGGGGAATGTTGGGTCCATTGGCGGTGAGCGCAAACATTTTTTATTTAAATACTCCAAGTATTGAATTGTCTGGGATCCAACTCGGATTCTATTGAGTATTGAAACAAATTTCTCATCTTTTTGTCGCATTGTCGATTGCAGTGCATAGCATTTTATATTTTGTTTCCAAAAGCTATAACGCATTAGTTCGTTTAATGTTGGAGGATTCTCAAATACTAGTGCATCTTGTACAGGTTGTACTTGGTAAAGATCACCACACAAAATTGTATCTAGGTTTCTGAAATACCTAGTGGGGGTTTGCATTATGTCCCGTAAACGTTTGTCAATGTAACATAGAAATCTTGAACCCACTAGAGAAATTTCATCTATCAATAACACACAGAGTTGTTGATAATGCTTTGACATAGCATCCAATATTTCAGAACTCAATGGGATGAATTCTGACTTGTTAAATGGCATGTGTAATGCTGAATGAATTGTTAATCCACCTATGTTATATGCTGCTTTTTCTATATAAGCAAGTATTAGTCCTTTTGGTTTATTTGGATCGTTGTCAATAGATGAGTTGTATATGCGAATAAGTGTTTGATATATGGATTTTGTGGTAAATGTTTTTCCCATTCCAGCACCTCCTATTAAGAACAAGTGTAATGGTGCTTTGATGTTTATTTTTTTCAATGTGATGTCTTTTACAATTGCTTGTTGTTCTTTGTTTAACATTCGTCTTAATTTGTAGTACTCAAAATTGTCTATTATTTGAGGATGTTTTGCAATTTGAAATTCATTTTGAAATATTGTATTTGTTTTGCTGATTTTTTTTGTCTCAATATCTAATTGTATATTATATTGTTCTTTCATCTGCATACGATTTTCAGTAAGGCTTTCATTTTCATCAAGATCATTGTTTGTGTTGATTTCATCTATAGCTTTTTCAATGTCGCCCCACATAGGGTTGACTTTGTAGTTGTATTTTATGTGATTTGATGTAATAATATTTTCATGATACAAATAAGCACTATGCCATGTTTGGAATCCATTTTTAAGTGATTTTTCACTTTGTGTAAATGGCACATATAGTAGTAATTGTTCTTTACAATGGTTTTCTAAGTCAATATATTTGTTGAAGTTTAAAAAACGTATTATATTTGCTTCAGCTTTACTTTGTAATTTTTTACCATCTTTTCTATAATTAGAAACGAAATCTGCAAGACAAATGTGTGATAGTGTTGTTGGTCGTGCTAGATAGTAATCTATCAACGATTTTGATGTTATGTTTTCTGAATCATCTAGTTCTTTGCTCAATTGTTTAGTTGATTTTAAGACAAATGTTCTCTCGTCCTCATTTCTTGTATCAATGAATACACATTTTCTTGAACTATAGTTTAATGGAAGTGATAAAGCAATGTGTGTTGCTTGTTGCAAAGACATTTGTTGTAAATTGAGTAATGTGTTTCCTAGTTTACTAATCATATTTATTGCATCGATACTATTTTGTTCATGATCTTTACGAATTCTTTTGAATGCATTTGTCATTGACTTGTCTACTTTTGTCATATACGAGCTACAATACATAGCCGCTGCATATGCATTCAATACAAATTGTGCATCTGTATTTGCTTTCCATATTTCAGGCATTGTTCTAGCAAAACTATTATTCCATATGTCTGATGGTTTCCTTTTCAAAAATATTGTCAGCCTATGGATTGTAGACTTGATGGAAATTATGTATTCATCTTCACTAATATTCATTTCATCTATGAACATTTGAAATGAGATTGATTTGTCATAGTTTGCTTGTTGTAAAGTGGAAAGTATTTTTGATGCTGTTGAAATCACATTTTCATCATTGGTTTTAGTTGGTTCCAAAATTGTAGTTTTCTTCATTAGCGGGAGTGGAAAATTATACCTACAAGTTTGTTTCTTCGACCTTCGACATTGTTTTGTGTGGTGATGTTTGTGTATTGTAGCTATATCTGGATGTAGATGTTCAGTGTTACAAGTAATGTAGTTGTCTACAAAATGTTCAATAGTTATGTTACTATCTCTTCTGTAAATTGGTGCTTGTCTAATCCACAAGAGGAAATGATCATGCTCATTTCCACGATTTTGAAATTCGGTTATGGAGAAATAATCTGAAATGGTTCCAAAAAAGGAATTGTCTGTTAATATTAATTTCTTCATTGCATTAATTCTATGCCTATAATAGCGTGCACATGTAATCGGATCTCTTCTAATCAAATGAATTCTTCCATCTTCGATTGTACTATTTGATTCTTCATGGTTGGTTGCTTTTTGATATACATTACAATGTAGTTCTTCAAGTGTTTTGGTTAATGGTTCCCAATATTGTTCAACACTTGTAAATGTAACAAAAAAAGTTGGTGGTCCAAGTTGTCTTATCATCGCAAATAGATTTTTTTTTAGTTAATGCAAATAATCTGGAGATATTCTTATTTTTTTGAAATCGACATAACCAATGTCAGATTTAAGAATATTTTCTAAATTAGGTTTATGTTTCACATCTTTTGCTAGTAGCCTTCTCCCTTTTAATTGCCCCTTACGTAATCTCACCCATATTGTGGATAGCACTTGTTGTATTAGAATTTTAATGGTTTTTAAGAATAGGTTTGTAGTGTGGTAAGCAAATTTCCTATTTGAATGTTGTAATTCCCACTTTACAATTTTTTGATACAAATATCTTTTGACAATGTCCTCATCACGTGGATTGCCAAAGAACAGTGTAGGGAAATTCATCTCTTCAGCGTATTTATCTTTAAATATTCCAATTGGATTATTTCCTTCTGCTGGTGCAATTTCTATGATCTTGTCTTGCATTTCATGTATGCACTTAGATTCAATGAAACCATGTATCAATGTTTCACTAGGTATTTCATTTTCAATATCGCTTTCAACATTGTTGTCGCTTGTATTGTTATCACTTGTTGTGTCCTTTGCACTATCTAGTCATAGAATTTCAATCCAGTCTTTGTTTATCTCAACATTCTCCATCTTGTATAATTTTTTGTTTGATAATTGATCCAACGCTTTCATTATCATATTTGCACATACCATTCATGTTTGGTTTGCATTTTTATACTGCAAGCATTTTTTAAGATCAACAACTATTGTCGATGTTTCATTCGTTGAACATGGTAATGCTCGTTGTATGATATCAGAGTTAACTGGTACATTTATAATAGACCCAGTCAAACCTAATTGTGAATTTTTGTATCCTAATTGCCAAATTTGCGCAAATGCAATTCTAAGGGACACTAGTCGTTCTTCTAGTTGTGTCAACATTGCCACATATCCTAATGGATTATTTGTTTGAATGTAATTTGGAGTTGCATATTTTGGTAATTTACATTCTTTCAACGATGCTTTGCATTTGGAACAAATATAGTTTGTTGTTGTGATTTGTTTATTTGTGGACAAGCTGTAATACATTTTCATTTCTTTGTCTTTCAAAGTTGTAATGTCTTTTTTAAAATGCAACATTTGACAAATTGAACATACATATCTAGGTGTATCTTCAATTTGTTTTTTGAACAATTCAATGGCTAATTTTGGAATTCCTTTTTCCAACTTTGTACATGTTGCAATATTTTTTGAACGTATTTGTTTTTTGATTTTTTGTAGTGAGTTGACCGTATATTGTTGAATGTTTTCAATTCGATTGAATTCGATCTTGTTGTTTTTTTTGTTGTTTCTAATTAGTTTTTTAATTTGACGAAGTGATGCAGTTGAATTGATATTAGTCGAATGCAGTTGATATGATAGAAGTGGCTCAAAGTGTCCATGAAGAGGATTTGTATCATGGAAAAGGATAGAGTGTGATTCTGCATTAGATGATTCATTAAAATGCAAATATTTATGCGCCATTCTTACTAACCAAACCTTTATTTGTATGCCTAGCCATTTGGATAGCCACTTAATACAAAATGTGTCTCCCCATAATCCAGTTTCTTCAATATTTGTGGTTGGCATAGCTGATTTTTGCATTCTCCGAAAATAAGTTTCAATGTTGTCTATTTTATGCAATACATCTAATGTATTTGGATGTAATTCATTGTTATATGACCAAGTTGCTTCTTCATCACCTTCTGAATAGCATTTTATAAAGTAATCAATTGCTCCGTTGCGTAATTCAGATGAGGTGTAGCGATGATTAAGTAGAAATGCTAATGAATCAAAAAGACAATCTCCTACATTGTAGTTAAATGTATTAGTTCTATATAGGCCTTCAATTCTTAGCGCATTGTCAATATTATCTACTTGAGAGCGATTTGATAGTCTATAATTTTCTACATCTACTATTTGTTTTGCTTGTTCTTGTCTATTTTCAATTTTTCTCTTCATTTTTGCAAACAAAAATTAGAATTGTTTGGAAGTAAAATGAAGAAGTTTAATGTACCTGTTATATTTATGAAGAGAACACTTAGTCAACTTGTGCTTGTATTTAATGTGGAGAATAATATTTTTGGATGATCTTCTCTTCTTGGTTCTAGTTCTGCAATACGAAAATGTTATTGTTATTATTTGTTTGCAATGAAAATTGTTAGATTTCAATTTTATCAAAATTATATATTTTCACATTATTGTGGTAAAAGTAGTTTATAAATCTACTAATCTCTATTCGAATTCTACCATATGACTTTATGAAAATTGTTTTTTGCTCACTTTCATTTCTATTGGTCTTCGTAGTAAGTAGCAGTTGCCACATGACTAATTTACTTTTGCAAGATGATGTAATGAGTAAATTAAATATCTTTATATAACTATCGAATGTCGATAACAAAATTGAAATGTATAAATTGGATTATTGACACATGTATTCTTTTAGACTCTTTCTAATTCTAATTTATGTATTTGGTAAACATTGTATGAAATTCGCATTGCATATTTTACATATATGATTATGGCAAATGATCTGATATTAAATTTCTTACAAATAATAGAGAATCCATACACAAAACTATTTAACCACATTGTTATTTACATAGCACAAGCTCCTAGATGGTAGACAAGATATAGGAAAACCCATCTATAGCAGAAAACTTTCCAAGTTGTAAATTATTGTTCTCATAATGTTACACTCTCTAGGTGATGAGATATGTTCCTTTTAAAAACCCTAAAAACATAAGAAAAGTAAAGGTAAACTTAATCAGAAGCATAAAATGCATAGATGTGTAGTTCAAAACCAGAAATGAACAATATAGCAAATTGTTCAAATTACATAGAGCTTCCATATGGATAAGAAACACTGACAACTTCCTCTGAAGAAATTGTATCTAAAGTGGATATGGATACTGGAGATGTCAGAGGGCCTCGAGGAGGAACATGTTTGTTTAAGTAAATCAATTCTCTAATGATCTCTAAGATCCTTGTTGAGAGATGTTGACCCAAGTGGGTAGAATGTGCATTCAAGGAATGCATGATTATAAGGTCACAGTTATTATTCAAACCCAATTGTATAGCATTGTAAACACATGTAATTGCTTCACATTCCTTTAACATTGAGTAAGGGAATAAACCTCCCAAAGGAGCATTGCCACTTGTTTTATCATACTGAGCCACGACTTGATTGTAAACATTTGGTGGAAGTAGATAATCTTTGACATATGCATATGCTAATTCACCTAGGGAGTCTGAATTGTGGACTAAGTCCATGCAATTTGATAGAAAGTGTGAAACTACATCTGAGTAGTATTTCAGTCCATTTTGACCATTAACATAATCTCCACCTAATATCAATTTGATGGCTTCCTCAACTTGTGGACATTCGACAAAAAAGATGTGTTCTAATACATTGGAATCAATTGGGCCTACAATTGGAACCTCCCATTTCTGTCGTGGCATGTTGATACGCTTATTCTTTGCCATCTTGCTTATTCTGACGGGATATGAAGTTGAAAGGATAACACATGAAAATTACAAAAATAAGAGATGATAAATAAGAACTTTAAGACAAGATACAAAGTTGAAAGGATGAGACATGAAAATTACAAAAATAATAGATGATAAATAAGAAGTTTCAAATAATTAAGAAAATTTGAGAAAGTAGGAATTGTAAGTATGAAATTAGTAATTTTTACAATGACAAAAGGATATAATTATTTAATTAATCAATTAAATATATTTTCATCACATGCAACAATTCTTATCAATACATACATTTGTAAAGAATTGTTATGTGATAATTGCACAATTTTATGATCTTTATTTTGTGCAAAAATCTCACCATTGAAACAAGATTTTGTATTACAAATATACAATGTTGTCAAATGGAAATTTCCTTCAATCCAATCTATATTGCTTTTTCAACATACCATACAATATTCTTTAAACGAATTCTAATATCCCAAAAAACATCAAATTTTACTAGTGAATGTAGAAGTACTAAAAACTTTATACTGATTACTAATATCATAATTGATATTTTTTTCCTTGTTTATCTCAAAATCGTCAACTGCAAATAGAGAATCTTGCAAGAGTGGGTACATATACTAGCTTTCAATTTTATTCAGAATACTCAAATTTTCAGTATTCATCATTGAAATTGTATCATTGTTTGTTCTACTAACTATAATAGGGCTATTGGTAGAGCTAAGATTGGGTTGGTCCCATGCCAAGGAAGATGAAGTTACAAAATTACTATTAGTAGAGTTTTCACATAAGGTATCAAAATTGACAATTTCAAATATACTTGGACAATGCATTCCAAAGTTTGCAAGAGAACTATCAAAGGCATAGTCTTGCAAATGGATTCTAGTATCAATATTGGTATTAGAGATTACTCTAATAACTTTGGATCAAAGATAGGAAGATCTAATTTGTTGAAATCAAGTTCAACAATGTCCTCATTGTTATCAATGATATTTGCAAAATATTGCATATAGTCATCAATGTTGGGGTGAGAGATATTTTTATCACTCACGGTATTTGATTCTAATTTTTGTATTCCTAAATTGCTTGAGCTATTATCAGGCATGCTTTGTTTCAATAATTTGGTCGAATGTAGCATGTCTGCTGGGTTTGAATCGGTATAGTTGAAATTTGTGATTGCCTTATTTCCTTTTATGGAAATTGCAGCCATATCATAAGCATATGCAGCTTCTTCAGCCATATCAAAAATTCGTAGCCACTATCATTTTTTCAATTTCTTGTTCCAAATTTCTGCAACATAACTACCCCATGGACGTTTTCTAACACCTCTATATGATACTTCTTTTGCAGATTGTTTAGAGTCATCAGAACTTGAGCATAGGCCTTCATTATCTTGTTCATTAGAGAAAGTTTGTTGCAAGAGCTTGGTGGTATGGTCAAAATTTGTGATTGCCTTATTTCCTTTTATCGATATTGCAGCCAGGTCAAAAGCATAGGCAGCTTCCTTGGCTGTATCAAAACTTCCCAGCCATTGTCGTTTTCTCAAATTTGTATTCCAAATTTCTGCACCATATCGACCACTTGGACATTGTCTAACACCTCTATACGATATTATTTCTGCACATTCTTCAAATTCATCAGAATTGAAGCCTATGTCTTCGCTTTCTTCTACTACTTGTTTGCATTGGTTAGATGCAAATTTATTCTTTGGCTTCTTGTTCTTTTGTAATCTACATTCTGGATAACATAGTTTAGGAATAGGTTCCTTGGACAAGTAGCTACAATGGTTAGAATTGATGTATACAAAATTAGTAGTTGCATTTTTGCTTCCGATTGCTATTGCAGCTTTATCATAAGCATGAGTTGCTTCTTCTGCAGTATCAAAAGTTCCAAGCCATTGTTGCTTCTTCAAGTTGGGGTTATAGATTACTGAACCATATCTACCTAACCGTTTTCTGACACCTCTGTATCTTTTCTCCATTGCTTTGTTTAATTTTCTAAAGCACAATTGACACTTTGTCAAAACATTTCCCTATTTGACATTAATGCATTTCTAGTGTTGTATCAACTACAATTACAAATTTATGCTACATATTTGGTGACAAAGAATTATCAATACAAATGAACATAAAGATGAATTAAATAAAATATGAAAATGTAGCCAAGTAAATGAACATAATATACATTCAAAACTTATTTATCTAATCATCTTTAGCATTTTCATATTATTTTTTGAGTAATTGTCATTTTTTCCTAGGAAACAATCAAATACCAAACAAATAAAATATGACTAATACACTTGCTATAGATAATATAAAAAAATGAGAAGTTTTTTTTACAAAAACTAGCAATGTAAAGAGGATCAACATCTTTGTTATGAGTAGTGCAAATCCCATTGACATCATCTTATCAAACTCTTTGTCTACAACTATATTCCTTCTACATAATTTGCTTATTCTCTTCTCTTGATATCCTTCAACTACAAAAGATGATTGATTTAAACATGCATTGTACTAAGAAATGGCTTTTTTACAAATGACATATTGCTCCAAAGTTATATTTTCTATAGAATGTCAATGACATAACACCTAAATATTTCTTGTTGAATCATAGAATTATAAGCCAATTTAAAATTTTCAACTATGGCCGACATTCAAACTTGATGCAAAAATGCCTTTGTTGATCATTAATTTCATCTTTCCACCCATGCATTACTCAGGTTAAGCTGATCATTGGCATTACTTGCGAGGAAACCCATACTTTTCAATCGTGGCCCAGATTGAAATTTGATGAGAATACCTTTTATAGCATAGTGGTATGCAAGAGCTTTTCTATGCATGTTAGAGGTGCCTCACAACAAATATATTGTTTAAGAGAGTTATAGCAAAATGCTTTCTAGTTAACTATCTTAAATAGACAATAGCTGAAATGTTAAGCTAGTAAGGGACAACTAGTAAGGTGTGAAGTCACAAAATCAGGACATTCATCCTACTCATAGTCTTTTCAAAGATTGTTTGTCCTTAACACCTTTTGCTTTGCATGATGAAGAAAATTTTTTGTTTACTTCAAGATTTTTGATATCCTAGAACAAAAAAAAATTATATTTGTTGAAGAAACATTGATTATTTATGGTAGATTTCCATTTCTTCAACTTCTTCAACTTTGTAATTTTCATACAAAAATCTACACCAAAATGATGTCGTTGATCCAACTTTTTCCAAACTTGACTAACTTACTATCCATTTCAAAAAGGAGACATAGAAATTTGCATATCTTTCCTCTTGAAGAAACATTCAATGCATTTCGTTGAAATTATCATGACACGGTTGCTAACTCGACTTTTCTCATTTTCATTAAATAAGATACAAAGTCTTTAGAAATTTTTCATGCACAAGATAACATTGATGCATTATGCACTAGGAAAAATATTAATCAATCTACATACAAATGCATTAAATATTTAATACTAATAATAACAATTGTTCTACTTTTTCTTTGACATAACAACAGATGACTCGAATACTATTTTCTGAATATTTAGTGGATTCTACTTTACATTCTTCAAATATGCATTACCATGTTTATAATATATATAGTTGCATTGGATAGCTTTTATTTCAGCCAAAGCATTTTTAGTATTAAACCATGTTGCATATACTGTCGATTTCAAAAGTATAATGAAACAAAGTTTAATACAAAAATGCTTTTGCAAAACAATAAAATTCTCCAACCCTATGCACTTAAAGAATACTACAATTTTGTGTCGTATACAATGTACTTTGTTTATGTTTCTTTTATCTATATTTCTAGTATTCCTTGATTTCTATTCCCAACACGGTATTTTTGTCTAAAGAACAATTTAATTTAGTATGGAAGTATTTAGATAACCCTAACTCCCCTAACACCTGGCAATATGCATGTTCTAGTTTGTTCCATTGTCATAGGGGGCATTGCAAGTCTCATCTTTTCTTTAATTTTCTGTGAGTTATTGTTTTCGCATTACTCATTTGACTCATTGTTATAACAACCAAATTGAAATCGTCTTTGTTCATGATGGGAATATAGTGGTTATCATCCATTTCTCATGTTATATGATGCGTAGTCCACTGTATTATTATATTAAGTGTTATTGCAAATTTATATTAGTACCAAGGAAGTGTGCAAGTATGTGAGAGTTTGAAATGTTGAGTACAACTTCGTAATAGCCTAAAAAACAAAAAAAACAATAATTGTAAACTATGAACTACTGGCACAAATAAACTCTTATAAATTATTTTCTTTATTTTTCTTTCAAAGTTGTAACTATATTTTTCTTACAGTTCTCATTAAGCTAATTTACAAGTTTAAGGCAATACGTACTTCCTGATGTTTTGCAGAGTCTAGCTTTGTATTCAAATGTGTATATTGTGAGCCTGTTATAAGAGATGATAGTAAAATGTTGGCTTTCCAGTGGCTGCACTGAATGTCATTAAAATTTTGATAATGAGCTTATTGTCTATTGTCTCTGTAGGTTTACAGAATTTGGGGGTACTACTTCTCACATGCCAGTTGAAGATCTGCCTTTGGAGTTGCTCGCTTTATTCAGAAGGGAGGATCCTTTGTAAACTATTATATGGTAGGATTTAGCTTGTAGCAAATAGGTTGTTGTAGCACGTGTCATTCTTATATGGCTTCATTGTAAGAGTAATTCAATTGCTCTTCTTTGCAGTATCATGGTGGGACAAATTTTGGTCGTGCTGGAAGAGGGTCATTTGTTACAATTGGTTATAACTATGATGCACCTATAGATGAATATGGTATGTTTTGTCTGGCATGAGATAAGATTCAGTCTTGACATTCTCCTTGGTTAACAGTGTTAAACTGGAATAGAGACAATTTTTTCTGAATTACATAGAATCCTTAAATAAGCAATATGTTTTTTTATCTTCAAAAAAATGAGGTTTAAATCCCACTTTAAGTTCCTTGCTAATAATAAATTCTACATTTTTCCTCAGTACTTATTACTCCCATAGCGCATCCCCAATAAAGGGATTGGGAGGAAAGTTTGCAAAAGGAAACCATAAATATGATCCCACCATCCAATGGAAATCTCCAAATAAACTATGATAGGGGCTGCTATTTGCTAGTGCAGGTGTAGAATGAATAATCAAGGCAAGATAATTTTCTACTATTATGAAGCTTTGGGGATCACAACTAACAATGTAGCAAATGCTAAGGCTTTGTGGAGAGGATTGTGAATTGCAAGAGAGAAAAAATAAGTCAGATGTGAGTTTATGGTTAATGCCATGGGAAAAAGTTAAAAACCATCTGCGAATATTGCCAATTGAAGAAGATTATGACTTACTGTAAATTTTTGTTCGCAGAATTAGAAGAAAAAGTCATAAACCATTTAAAAAGAGCAAGGCATATATAGTGACCAGGGCATATTGTAAATATGGGATAAAATCAAATTCTAAGGGAAGTAATTTAGTTTTAAAAATTGCCTGGTGGGACATTCAACCATTAAAGATTTGGCAAATATAAATTTGGAGTTGTCAAAGGGGTTGAGCCTTTAGGTTCTCATTGTAGAGACCAAGTTCAAATCCCCAAAGTGACATCTAATATGAGAATCTAAATTGTGTCTCTCAGACTTCCATTGTTGCCTTGTAATTGATATCTAAGTTGCATTCTAATATTAATGCTCTCTAGGAGCTAATCTTGGTCTCATTTGTACTCAGTTGCTTGCAATGAGCCATATTTGTAAGCTTTCTTCAATCTAAAAAAAATTGGAGTGCCAACTCTCCACAATGACTGAAGGTGAACATATGTGACAAGTAATTAAGGCATTTAATATTTTAAATTCCCTGAGAATGCCAGCTGGCGTTTCCAATGGGCATGCCCTTATAGGCATTTTTTCCCACTAAGTTGTTGTTCAAATGATGTCAATTTAGGAGTTTCTGAAGCTGGGTAGAAAAATTCACTAACGTATGCTCTCAGGCTTGTTTCTCCTCTTCCATGCTGCTTGCCATCTGGTTTGATCTTTGCTTAAGCTTCTGTGTGGCCCAGTATGTTGCTTTATCTTGTGCATGTCTTTCTCTGGCTTGCTATTAGATTCCTAGACAGGTCTTATTCCCAGACAGGTCATATTCCCAGATTTTAGTTTTCTGTGATAACTGTGGAATGGAAATTTAGAGGGTAATTTAAGGTGGCAAGGAAGATATTTTCTTCCTTTTTCATTGACTAGTTCCAAACTCCTTTGAACTTGCACCATGATTTAAATTTCTGACATGGAATAGGGAAAGAAAGAAGGAATTTTGGAGTTTCTATGGTAACCCAGAGTTCACAGCAAAAGATAAATTTGTATGAAGCCATCTTTATAGATTTTTGCAGTCCCTTCAAAATCCTTTTGGCTCCAAAGCATAGCTATAGGATAATCAGTTTTGTAAAAAGAAAATTCAGGGTTTGGCATCTTATAATTTGGCTATTCTACAGAAGCTCTCCTCTTGCGTGGAGGTAAATAAATTTAGTTCTCACATGGTGGAGGAGGGTTAAAAATAGAGTTCATATTCTTAACCAAACCTTCCTCTCAACTCCATGCACACTGAGTAATGGTCAGCCAACAAAGAGGCAACGACAAAATGGGTGAAAGGTCTTCTACAAAAATATTCAGGTTGGGCCAGAGCAAGAAGGTCCTAAGAAAACATAGTGAGATGATAAGGAGAAACAAATTTTTTTTTTATGATTTGTAGGACGTCCATAGTTTTCATGTTGGCTTGGTTAAGGACTTAAAGCCCGGTCAACTCCTAGATAATGGAGTGGTAATGGATGAGCCAACTAAACTCACCGCTGATCTAGCTCTAGAAATTTGGAAGTCAGCCCCACTTTGAAGGATAAATATGAAAAGAAGCTCAAGTGAGCAACATTGAACCTATTTAGAGCAAGACTGTTTGCCAACTTGAAATAAAAAAATTTCATGGATGTAGCAAATAAACAGTTGGATCTTAAATATTTTTAAACATGTAAATTTTTTTGAGTTTGGTATTTTATTCCATTGTTCAAAATGCTTGAAATCCTTCAGAACATGAACTATTGCTTTTTTGCTTGCTTTGGCAGGGCTTCTTAGGCAATCAAAGTGGGGGCACCTTAAGGAATTACACAAGGCTATAAAGCTCTGTGAGGCTGCTTTAGTTAAAAGTGATCCTGAAGTTAATTCTCTTGGGACTTACTAGCAAGTAAGTTGAGCATTCTGATTGGTTTTATACTTGATAGCCTAATTCAGTTTAAAGTCTCGTTTGAAAAAGGAAAAAAAGTTAAAAAGTTGAAAATTCCATTGTAAACACAGAATGAGCTGACACCATTGTCCATTAACAGTGATTATAGGAGTGCAATGACGTCTCAGGATGAGATTCATTCATTTCCTCCTGAAGACCCCTTGCAGTCAAGCCTAAAGAATTCTAATGGCTTGGATTGCAGAAGTTTCAATGATGAGGCTTTTGTAGAACCTCCTTCATATGCAAATGTTGTCTTTACTCCCTTTGGGGAAGAGTCTGTTATTGGAAATGGCAATAGTGCAAGAGAAATAGGGGACTCATTTTTCTCACAGTCGGACTCATCGAGTTCAGAGTATTTGATTATAACAGTATCTCAACCTCAGAAGGAGCAAGAAATTGCAAACACTCTTGTTCCAGGTGGGAACACATATGTGACTTATTTGATTGTAACTCATACCAATATGCCTGAGTTTGATGAACCTATATTTAGTGTCAGACGGAGGTTTCAAAATGTAGTAACATTGGCTGATAGGCTTGCAAAATCCTATAGAGGATATTTCATTCCTCCCCGTCCTGATAAGACTGTAGTTGAAAGCCAGGTAATGCAGAAGCAGGAATTCATTAAGCAGCGAAGATTAGCATTGGAGAAATATCTTTGCAGATTGGCTGCAGATCCATTAATCAGGAAGAGTGATGAGTTAAGGTTGTTTCTCAAGGTTGAAGGAAAGCTACTATTAACCACCACCACAGATATGGCTTCACGAATGCTTGATGGTGCTGTCAACCTACCTCAACAGCTATTTGGAGAAGGTATTCCCACAATTTCGGCTCAAGATGTTGCTCAACCAGCAAAGGGAGGGAGGGATCTTATTAGAATATTCAAGGAACTGAAGCAGTCGGTCACTAATGACTGGGGAGGAGTAAAGCCTCTTTTTGTTGAAGACGACAGAATTTTTAGAAAAGAAAGAAAAATTACAAGATTTGGAACATGAGCTAATTGATGCATTGCAGTAGGTAGGAAGCTATTCTCTCATAATTTTTCATTTCTCTTATCTATGCAGAGGGTGATTTTCATTAACCATACAGAGACTATCGAACCTTGAATTTGTTGAGATTGAAATATTTTTTTAGACAGATGGATGAAGTGAAGGGAAAGGTGAAGGGATTAATGAAGAAAATAAACAACCCATTTGCAGCAGGGTCGTCTTCGTCAAAATTCAAAGGGCAGGGTCGACTATTGGGTTCGTCTTCTTCAGATGGTACAGACCAAAACAACGTACAAAGGCATTAGCAATCATCAACACCATCGTTGGACAACAGGCCCAAAAATCCCCCACAAAACAACAGAGCAGTTGCAATAAATCAAACCCTCAAACAAAGAATTTCAAAGCTGGATTCTCACCTTAAGAGTAAACAGGTCACGGCTTTGAACCCCAAGCCGCAGGGTTTTGACCCTTTTGAAAGTCACATTTCCTCTCGAGTTGCCCCCAAATCGGGATCTTCGTTGGACATGTGTCAGTGCCCTATCTGTCACGACTGGTTTAAGTCTGAGCAAGAAGTTTTAGCCCATGTTGAGAATTGCTTAGAAACTAAGCAACAACTCAAAGAAGATCAGGCAGGGTGCCCAATGGATTCAAAAACAACTATTTTAGAAGATCGGGTGCACATTTTTCTATCTGGAAAGCCCTCCGATAAAACTCTAGACATGGTTCTCAAGTTGCTACGGAATATTGTGAGTGATCCCAGCAATGACAAATTTCGAAGGATCAAGAGTAACCCTAGAATTCAGGAGAGTGTTGGCAGATCTAATTTCTAATATACTAGAACAACCAAAAAAAAACATTTTGTTCAAGCAGTCTGCATTTAACAAGCAAAATTCGAGAATCATCTACTATTAAAACAAATAGAAATAATCAAAAGAATTGTATCGAAATAACATGCACCTGATTCTTCTTATTCCCTCCAACACTCCAAAGCACTTTACCACGAACACTGCAAAGCACCTTTACAACTCCCAGTCCTTTGTCAACACATTCATGGACTGACAACATCTATTTTTAAAGCTTTAAATTTTTTTGATAACTATGCAAAATCAATGGAAATTTTAAGAAAATCTGCTTAGAATCTTTATACAGTTATATCGCCGACAATTAGCTGCAATAATGCAACAAATAGCCTCCATATTCAACTGCAACAGTGAAAAGTAGCACCCACCATATCTGAAAAGAATATTGCGAAATATGGTCCAAAATAAGTTGCATTGTTGTCATTGTTTTATTTCGTTGTCAAACAAAAAGAAAAGTACTATTGTGTAATAGTGTTTCGAAATAAATTTGAACAAACTATACAATATGGAAAAAATGATGACATCATTCAAATATGACTGTACCAATCTATTGGCCAATAGAATTGGAAAAAAATGTTTTTAAAAGTATTAATTAAATATGCAATCAATATAAACTTTGGGAAAAATTTCCCACATATTTAATTCGTCAATTCTATTGGTTGATATTTGCCAAAGAAATAAAGTTAGCTGAAAGCATAAGTATACTTGCCTCCGATAGGAACTAATAATATAGGGTCCCTAAATCTATCATAGAGTCCTCATCAACGCCAAATAGTTTTAAGGAAAAAGAAAAAGACAAATCTTAGGGTAAAGCAATTGTTGCATCTACAGTTTAAAATTTTGGGAGATGGCTTCTTGACTCTAGATCTTCACGTCACATGGCTTCTTCATCAGATCTATTTTCGTCACTATATCCTACAAATACACATAAAATTCTGATGACCAACAATACTTTGACGAATTATAACTTCTGGAAGCTTATTATCCATTCAAAGTGAATATCAAATCTTTATCAAATTGATATTCACGTAAGCATCACTCAATTATTAACTGACACTTGTTTTTCATCGCCTTTGATTACTTTTCAATATAGTAATGAAAACAAAAAGGGGACCACAATATTTTTTTCACATTGCGTTACCAAACTAGATTGAATTAAGAAAAATAAGAAAACCTGTTTACAACAAATTTGACAATAATTTTGAACAATGGAGGTGACGAATTAGGTAGTTCTTTTAGTGTGAAAAAGGTCAAAAACGATGTCGACAGAGACGGTTATATCCATCAAGTTTTATCCATCCGATGCAGCGTGGATGACTGTTTAACTGAATAAAAAATTAGAGGAACAGTAATGGCCGGGCCCACCGACTCACCATCGTTGATTTCGTGTTGTGCTTATAAAAGAGGAAGAAGCAAGTCTTGACTCTTCAGTTTTGCGCTTCCAAATACATGTGACTATGTGTTGGAATCTAGCCTAGTTGGGATGCAAATTGGTAAGACTAAGAGATGACGATGGAGAGAGATACCTAAAATATTTATATTCATTGTGCTCCTCTTGTATTTGCAATTTGCATGGTTTTCGTTTTGGTTTGTCCCGCCTGTGGTATTTGAATGCATTTTGAAGGTTAAAAAGGAGGCTTTTTATGGGAAGTTGCTTCTAATTTGACCGCGCCGCACCGTTTCTCGGGACTGTATCACCCGCCAATGAAGACGTCACTAGGTGGGGTGGGGCGAAGCCTCCTGCAAAACATTACGGATGCTTTTAGCGAACTTGTACAGAATTAATCATTGCAGTGCTGAAGAAGAATATGATCGAAGCAAAACACATAGCCATGTGCAGGCAAACTTCAAGTGGCAGCTGCGTGGACAGCACCGAAGAGGAAAAGCAAAAGCACCATCACCTAGAGCACCTGTTTGTCTCCGTGTTGGTTTAGAAGGATCCCATTAACGCCAATGACTTCGACCTCGACCGTTGCCTAACTGCCACTCAGGTTGGTATATTTTCTTCTTTCTCCTCCTTTCGATACACGCACACCTTATCTTTACTGCCTTAAAATGGCTCAGATCGTCTATCGGGCTTTAAAATAGCCCAGATTACTTTTGCGGGGTCATTTGTCTAGAGTTCTTTATTGTAGAGTAACTTGAATGGCGATTGAGCATTCTGTTTGTACGTTGAGAATTGATTAGTGTGGAGATAGTTACGTTTATTTGTTTCCGCGAGGACAGATTGTGGAGGAGGTGAAGGCACTGTGGGCAATATCGGGGCCGATGGTGGTAACGGGGTTGCTGCAGTACTCGAGGGCTATAATATCAATGCTATTTCTGGGGCGCTTGGGGAAAACGGAGCTTGCAGGCGGGTCGCTGGCTATAGGGTTTGCGAACATAATGGGGTATTCAGTTATTTCAGTACTGGCTTTGGGAATGGAAACCATCTGCGGGCAGGCATATGGAGCCAAACGGTGGGGATTGCTGGGGCTGGCGCTCCAGAGAATGGTACTCATTCTTTTGACCGCTGTAGTGCCCACGGGTCCTGTGGCTCAACATGGAATGGATACTTTTGTTCTGCAGGCAGGACGAGGCCGTTACGAGAATGGCAGCGAAATACATTTTGTTCAGCATGTCGGACCTTTTCGCGCAGGCGCTGTTCCAACCGCTGCGAATCTATCTCAGAACTCAGAACGCCACATTCCCTCTTGCCTGCACGGCCGCCATTGCAGTCGCGATACACGTACCGATTAACTTTCTTCTCGTGGACTGCCTCGGCATGGGAATGACAGGCGTCGCATTGGCCGCCGCCTGGACGAATCTCAACCTCATTTTGTCGCTGCTCCTGTATTTCTGTTTAATGGGTACTGAATTCTCAACGTACAAACAGAATGCTCAATCGCCATTCAAGTTACCCTACAATAAAAAAACTCTCCACAAATGACCCGAAAGTAATCTGGGCTATTTAAAAGCCCGAGAGATGATCTGGGCCATTTTAAGGCAGTAAAGATAAGGTGTGCGTGCATCGAAAGGAGGAGAAAGAAGAAAATATACCAACCTGAGTGGCAGTTAGGCAACGGTCGAGGTCGAAGTCATTGGCGTTAAAGAGATCCTTCTGAACCAACACGGAGACAAACAGGTGCTCTGGGTGATGGTGATTTTGCTTTTCCTCTTCGGTGCTGTCCACGCAGCTGCCACTTGAAGTTTTTCTGCACATGGCTATGTGTTTTGCTGCGATCTTATTCTTCTTCAGCACTACAATGATCAATTCTGTACAAGTTCGCTAAAAACATACGTAATGTTTTGCAGGAGGCTTCGCCCCACCCCACCTAGTGACGTCTTCGTTGGCTTAGGGAGATACAGTCCCGAGAAACGGTGCGGCGCGGTCAAATTAGAAGCAACTTCCCATAAAAAGCCTCCTTTTAACCTCCAAAATACATTCAAATACGACAGGCGGTACAAACTAAAACGAAAACTATGCAAATTGCAAATATAAGAGGAGCAAAATGAATATAAATATTTTAGGTATCTCTCTCCATCATCATCTCTTAGTCGAATGTCCAGCTATGTCGAATGTTATTCTGTTGATATCGAGCTGCTCGTGTATGAGTAACCCCAATTCGGAGGAATATCCATGCCTTTCTGTAGATAAATGAAAACTGGTAAAGCTTAAAAATTTATTGCTAAACTAAAACCAACAGATCTGAAAAAATTAAATACAGAGATAGAAAATTGGAAGCAGCACCTTCGTTGTGGCTAACTAGAGTAACTGGCCTCCCAAAAATGACAGATCTCATTCTTTTTCTCATTGCAGTTACACAAATAACTAACAGCGGAATCAAGCCTCCCACAACTCCCAAAATAATGGGCACCTTCGAGTGCTCTGCAGTGTAGACTCTTTTAAATATAAACATATCCGACACGTAACCCAACAAAAATTAAAAGAAGTGCCTGTGGTTACTCTTTGATTGGGTTCGGCCTTTCGTGCTAGGTGAGTAAGTCGTTGGAGTTCGTGGAGAAGCTTCTGGTGAAAATAACCTTGTAGTGTCGAAAAGTGGGAATGACTCAAATCTGACCACAAAGCTTCCTAACAGAGCACTACCTCCTGGATCTACCGAACAACAATCCTCCACAACGTTCCCTGCTTTAACCAAGAATGTTCTGCAGTCCTCGATGAATAAATATCTTCAAAATTGAGCGAGCCCGTAGAAATTTTGGGTTGTGGAGTAGTAGGCAGATCGCCCAGTTGCAGGATCGTACTCTACATTAGATAGGTTGGAGAGATGACTCGAGGTTGTGGCCAGGAAATCATCCATGTTGCCTGAGACGTTACTGGGGTTCCACAGGACAACATATAGGTTAGCATCTAGTACTGAAACGAAATTATAGTTGTAATAGAGCAGAAAGCAATCATCCATAAGAGATTTTTTTTGCTCTATGTGTACAGTCTGATTATTTCCCTGCAGATAAGTTCCCATAGCACTGCAGAGGGCCATAGACCTTATTGGGCGTTTGACCAGAGGAAGAAATTATAAACCCTGAACTTAGCGATGTATTTGTAAACAGACCAGTCATAACTCGGTTCAGATTAGCAGAATATGTACTGCCGTCGGTGAAAGTCGAATCATTATTGCATTTAGACCATTTGTAATCGGACATCACAGATTAAAAAACTCATTACAAAAAGGAAAGAAGAGAAAAATAAGGGCTCCACCTCATCTTGCTCTTCATGTCACTCAGATCAGGACTGCGCTCTGCAACCAAATTAGGCCTAACCACATTTTAGGCTATATAACTACAATTCGACGGAGTCTGGCCTCATGAGAGGAATTTTAGCGATGAATTTGCACACTTTAACTCCCCAACAACACTTGGTTCCTATTGCACATCAAACCCCTCAATTATTATTTTTTTACAATAAATACATGAAAATTAAAAGCTCTGTGAAACATTTCATATATACTAATAGCCATTCAATTGTGCATGTGTAGTTAACCATGAATATTAACTAGCAATGGCATTTTGTGCGATGGGTACGCCGAAGAGGTGTGGAAGGTCAATTAGGAAAAAAATGGTTTATTTTTTGCACAGATTTGTGTAGTATATGGGATCAAATGATAGGTCATTTAGAAAATTATATTAATATTATTATTAATTTTATTTGTTTTTATTATAGAATAATAATATTGTATTTATTTTTAAAATCTTATGTATTAACTATTATATTATTATATAAATATTTATTATTAATGTCATTATTCATATCGTTGTACATGTTAACAAAACATTTTAATCATTGATTATCAATATTAAATTGCTTGATTCAAATATGGCATATGTTCCACATAACGATATAGTATTATTTATATATTGTATAATATATAATATAATATAAATCTCAATATAATAAATAATATATATAGTATAATATAATATATTATGTATATATTATATAACATACAATATAAATAAAAAATAATATAATATAATAACTATAATATGTAATTAAAATAAGCATAAAACAAATAAATTACAATATAAAAGAAGTGAGCTGAAAATGATTACACGCCTCCATAAAGACAAAAGGTGTACTTAATAATTTTTATTACCCCACTATTCCTACTAAGCTCTTTTATGATGTACTATTCTTTGGCTCCTCAACAAGTCATCCACATCGAATTGATTTACTTCTCAACTACATTTTATTAAATATTATCATCACTGTTATATATTTGAAGCTAATTAATATAAGGGAAAAGATGCAGTAATGTTTAAAACCTAAATGTGCTTGTAATTTTCAGGCTACAGCTCTCGCCTAAAACCCTTCTCGAAGCCTTACTTTCAAGAAAAATGGTAGTGGCGGGGAAATAGAAAAAAAAAGGGCAAAAAATAGTTGACAAAATGGTAGTGAGGGAAAGTAGAAGAAACGACGAAACAACCAAAAATGAGTAAATGCAAGACAATGTAAATATTAATTCATATGTAGGCATGACGAAAGGAAGGTTTGGCTACTTTAAACAACAATCAACGGTTGCTATTCAATGATCTATCAACCATGCCCTCTCTGGGCTTTGAGACCGTTGAAGGAGAAAATGAGCTTGGAAAGCTCATCTAGGACACGCCTTTGACATAATTAGAGGAGTTGTACAACTTTTTGGTGGTCATAGCATACTATTTCCTGGGTATATGTGAATAGGAATTGATTAAAACATTTTTTAGAGCAATATGTATTAGAGGAGTTGTACACTTTTTTAGTGATCATAGCACATAGTTATTTGGGCATTTATGCACAAGTATCTATCGACACCTCCAAATGACCACTTTTGGAGCTTTGTGCACATAACAACTCATCTCACGCTCATCGTAATGATGCATAAGTTAAAACAATAGTTTTAAGCTCTTAAGTCACATAGAAAGAAACCCAACAAATTTTGTAAAAAGATGATGTATCATTTAGGTGCTTAGGATGCAAAAAATTAGGGTGGGTGATTACTGGGCCCTCTCACATTATCAAGAACCTTCACCATTGTGAGGCATTGTTTATTTGTGGATTCTAGTGTTATCACATGGGATTTATTTTTTCCATTTTATGAGAGCTTAAAATCCAATTTAGTGTTACCCAACTCTTCAACCACTAAGTTGAAGGAGTTTTAAAATCTAATATTCGAAGAGTTTCCCTGGAACACATAGGTTTTCCTCTATTGTTCCACTAAAGTCTGGCTTTCCTTCATACTATGGATAATAGGAAGATTCATTCTTGCTTTGGTTTTGGAATTGCTTTATTTACATTGTACTAGGTCAATGTTAGGGTTAATAATATTATTGTTGGATTTTCCTATATATTTTTCTGTTACACTTCCATTTGTAGTTTCATAGTCTTCATTAATACTTTTTTGCTTCAAATTCTCAGAATTCTCTTTAGGTTTACTAACATTATCCTCTACCTTTGAGTTAGACTGAGATTTACAATCTATTCTACTAAGAACAAGATGGAATTTTTTCCTTATGTGTCCCTCCTTTCTACACAGATAACAAGCATTGATTCCACCCAATACTTCTATACTACATGTGTATGATGAGTTTTCTAGATTAATTTCCAATAATTTAGGGATTTTCCAACCGTGGACTAGAGCCTAAGCATCCATATGAGGGAGAGAAGTTTTTGATTCATCATCCCTAATCACATTCTCAATCAGCGCTAGCACTTGTGGTAAAAAGGACCACAATATTAACAAAAAAAAATTCACTGTAACCCATCTAGGACATGACAACACCAAGACTTCTTCCTTGAGGGCTTCAAACAACCATGCTAGAGCATAGAAAAAATAGTTGTCAATGTTCCAATACTTACTTTTTGATAACAACTTCCTACAGTTTGTGTCCTTTAAGAAAAAATAAGAATAATCCACACTGTATCATCCTACAAAAGGATATATGGGTACCTATTTTTTTAGACCAAACATTTGAAAACTATTAATCTAAATATTTCCTCTAGTAGAGAGTTATGAAATGTCTAC
>VDFB02122125.1:0-14144 GCA_007258455.2 Sequoia sempervirens | reverse complement strand
TTTGTCAGTTTTCCCATATCGATAACAAGGTTTCCATCAGTCTAGAACATTTTTTCCACAGTCCAGAATACTTAAATACACAAAAGGAAAGCTTTACCCCTACACCTAGATCTTGCAAACATCTTGCATAGTGTCATTATCACCAAAATCTGAGATTTTCTGTCAAAGTTTCCCTATCAAGGATTTTATCATCCTTCCATCATGAAACTAGATAAGATTAAATCATATTTTAAATCAACAACCTTGACACTTATCCAATCAAATCCAAGATCAAAGTCTAGAGTAAAACTTTAAACGTTTGTATGCCTATTTTCACACGAGCAGCATATCAAAAACAACAAGAAAAAGAAAATGAAAGAATAGCAGCCATGGCTAAAGAAAACCCTTGGGGATGATATAGCAACAATGATCCTCTTATTAACTCACATGAGAAAGAAATAACTGCAGAGGAAATCGAGAAAGTTCAACAAGACCCTCATTTCCATAAATTTATGGAAAAGATGCTAGAGCAAGACATGGAAAAGTATCTTCTACTATTAGCTGACAAAGGTGCTAAGCTTCCTAAAGACTTTGATGTCAACCAACTCAAGGAAACAACCACACCTAACTCAACTAGTATAGAAAATCCAAATCCAAAATAGATGCTTTGACAAAACAAACTAAATAGCTTACAATTACAAATTCTTGTAATATCCAATGGCACAACAAAAAGAGATATATCTATTACAAGACATTTTGCTCCCTTTTATCCATTTGACTCAAGCATTAACATGATACTCATTTCCAAGGTATTGTGGAGTACCCAACATAATAAACAAATACAATGGGAGAATTGATCCATGACCAATGCATGTGAAATTCGAAATTATGAGCATAGATGCCCTCGCATTAATGCAGGACTTTACTTACTACGACATTATTTCCAAGAAGCTTAGGGAAACACTTGCATGGAGTGGTTTTCTAAATTAGAACTCTGGATTCAATCCCTTTGAGGAACTAACTGGCCAGGTCTATAACACACTTCTCATTCAACATCCAACATGGGGTAACCTTAAAAGAACTCTACAACACTAAACAAGCAAAAGGTGAAAAATTTCTTTCCTTTCTCCAACGATGGAGAAGGCTATTTGCTAAATACCCTGGATCTATTCCTGAAGAGGAGAAGATAGAGATGTTCATTGATAACTTAGTAGATGACATGAATTACAGATTGGACTTACAATGTCCATCCACATTTTAACAAGTTATCAAAAAGGGACTCCAAAATTGAAGAGGTTTCTAATCAAAAAGAGGAACAAATTAAACATTTCAATCAAGGTTCAAAACAATAAATCCATTCCTTTAACAATAAATAAACGGTGCTTCAAGATTTTGGCAAAAGAACAAGAATACTGATACCATGATCGATACACACGCACCTAAACCAGTATTCACCTTGACACCAACCACTACAAACAAACAAAACAATGGTTTTAATGTCAAACAAAGTAGTGATCAAGGAAATAATCAAAACAGTGGAGAAACAAAAGCCCAATCATTCCAACGACCCTCCAATAAACGAAAATTCACACCGTTAGGACAATCATTGGAATCAGTCCTCAAAGAACTTTTAAACGAAAAACTCATTCAAGTGCAAGAGGCTAGAAATTGGGACCCTCAAGTCAAACCATCATGGTGGAATGACTTACATTACTGTCACTATCATCAAAATAAAGGTCACATGACTAAAAATTGTTGGCAATTAAAACATGTAGTACAAGATCTCATAGATCAAAAGAAAGTATTTGTAGAGGGCCCTCAAACAAACAAAGATCATACAACATTCAAAAATCCTCTACCCAATTATCAGAAGGGAGAATCTTCTTCCGCAAACACCAAAGGTAAAAATGTTGGTTATGTTTATGACGCAACAATCCTTTGTTTTTCTGCTGCCAAGGAGGATGAAGAGTTATACAACCAAATCAATCAGAACAATGACATTACATCTACCAATTTGGTACAACATATGGACAAATCCGAAAACCAAATCAATGTAGTCACACTCAAAGGGAAACAAGAGTACCAACCGGTTAATGCCACAACAAGGGCACAATCCAAAGTTATATTGAAAGGAGCATCAATATCATCCCCATTAGTGGATCCTCCCTCCAATCAATATAATCTCATCGATCAATTGCAGAAAATACTGGCACAAATATCAATCTTGGAACTTTTGAAGATTTCCCCATCACACAAAGAGGTTCTTGAACAAGCTCTCGTATCAACTACAGTACCTAACAATCTGGATGTGTGTCAATTCCAAGCTATGGTGGGACATCTATCTACACCTCATTGCCTTTCATTTTCTGAACATGATGATGTATCACTCACCCATCCACACAATTCCGCCCTTCACATTGAAGTCCTTATCCATAAACATCATGTAAAACGTGTCCTGATAGATGGAGGGGCTAGTTTAAATATTTGTACCTTAAAGCTGATTCGTGCACTAGGATACTCAGATGAAGCCATTGATACAAGAAGAAAAATCACAATCAAAGCATATGATGAAGAAGAAAGGTCCTCTAAAGGGTTGATCATATTACCCATTCAAGTTGGGCCTATTGTCCAAAAAGTGGTTTTCCAAGTTTTAGATAGAGAACTAACATACAACATACTATTGGGACGCCCTTGGATCCATGATATGCAAGCAATACCTTCTACTTATCATCAATGCCTGAAATTTCCCGTCAATGGACAGGAGGTAACAATCACAGCAGACTACAATGACACCCAAGCTTGTCATACATTGAAGACATCTCAGGATACATTCATACCTAACAATAGAGAAGTTGGCACATCAGATAGTGAGCAACAACAGAGCTTCATTTCAAAGTGGCTTCCAAAACAACAAAAATCACAAGAGATAAGGGTGGCACAATCTAATCCTTCAAATGTTGAAGAGCAATTGGCTCCACTCTCACATCAATTCACCAAAGAAGTATAGATAAGTGATGAAGGAATAAGTGAATATGGTGTAGGACACTCATTTCATCTATCACAAATGTTACCCCCCTTACAAACGTATGGACAGCCATCTACAAACACCCACACTTCAGAACAATCTACAACAGCATTAGATGGCAGATTTATAAAATTTGGGAGCTTAGATGAAGAATCAAAAGATAAGGCCATACTAAATTGGCTATATAAGGATGAGGAGACCTCTACTTCTACAAGTAACATCATAGAGACAAATCAATATGGAAAAGGAAAAACTATTCTGGAGAAGATGGGATATTCAGGACAGGGACCCCTCGGGTTAAGGAAACAAGGCATAACAGAACCAATCCAGCCTCTTACGCTCCAACATAAAGATAAAACGGGACTAGGATATGTAGCAGAACAAGGATCTCTTGATCGAGGGAAACAAAGTGTGACAGAACCAATCCAAGTCCTCACAATTCAGCAGAATGGCAAAACTAGACTAAGATACACAGAAAAAACAAGAGCAGAAATCACCAATAAAACCGGGTGGTTTTATTCTTCAAATAAGAGATAACTCTGAAATGGATTCAAATGAGTATGAGTGGGACAAATTATCAGATGTTTCCTATGAAGATATTCAGATTGACATTATCAAAAAGTATACCCCCAAACACGAGGAGGGTCAAAGCTCAAGCTTTAATCCTATTGTCTATGAAACACAAAATTTCGATGACTCAAGTGAAGATGAAAGGACATCGATTGAGATAAATGATGTGGAAGAAAATACCTTTGTAGGCCTCGACATAACCACAAACAACCTAGATGACATTTCCGTCCGAGCTTTCACAATCGTTGACCTCAACCCATCTAATGATTCGTTGCCTTTACTACATCCCGAGCTTATCGAATGGGAACCCCAACACCCTATTGACCTCCCTATTTTTGACAATGATTCCGCCATTATCAACTACCTTTGCTGTGAGGAATCCGATACTTGTTCTACCAATATTTCTTTTAACAATGCTTTTAGGCAGGAGGATGTCAAGCCTTCCAAATTTGCAAAATATGAAAGAAAAAATGGATCTCGATGGTGAAAACCATTCATGGCAGTATTTGATCCTAAAATAGTAAAACGTACACGCATCCATGGCTAAACTCTATTGAGGCACCAAAGGATGGAAGGTTTGACATCCTCCAAATACTACCATGAAAGCATCGATTGATAGAACCTACATTAGCCACAGTCTATTAATGGCTGGCGAGCAAAGAATCACCACGGCGCATCCATGGCGGATCTGGAAAGCCATATTTTATCAAAGTGGCACGAAGAGCGATGCATAATTTTGCTTGGTCGCCACTCGACATGCGGGGCTTGGACACAGATCTCATTATGCATCACTTATCCTTACCAGCTGGCACTAAACCAGTAAAACAGAAGCTGAGAAAAATGCATCCACATGTTGCATTATTAGTAAAAAATGATTTGAAGAAACTACTAGATGCTGGATTCATCAGATCTATTGATTATACAGAATGGATATCCAACATTGTACCTGTTTCAAAGCTAGATAACACCATTAGAATATGTACTGATTTTCAGGATTTAAATAAGGCATGTCCAAAGGATGATTTTCCTTTGCCAAACATAGACATGATTGTAGATCTCACAGCCAGCCATCAAATGCTATCACTCATGGATGGATTTTCAGGATACAATCAAATCCAAGGTCCTTCACGGTGAGAGACAACATTCCTTGGGGCACCGCATAACGAGCGATGTGCCTTTTGGGTTAAGAATCGGGGGCTACATACCCAGTGACTAAACAACAATCTTCCATGACATGATGCACCTTCATGGAGGACTATGAATGAGCATCTTAGCCAGTCTTACTGCGAGGAAGGACATCTAGGAATGTGGCCAAAATATTTGTGATTGCGGAAGATTCAAGAGTCAGTTGGATCTAGAGGTAGGTAACATCAGCAAAACTCTAGGATATGGTTTCTACAATGAAATTGAAGTAGATCGGCAATACCAATGCATAAATGCCACCTCTAGAATACTCCCGGTACATTAAAGTCTACAAGAGGCGACTGGGTCCATCAGAAGATTCATCTCAACTGGCCGATCGGTGTCATCCATTCAACCACCTTTTGCATAAAAATGTGCCTTTTAAATGGGATGAATAGTGTGAGAGTACTTTCAATCAAATCAAGCATTATCTGATGACACCACCAATCTTGGTACCACCCAGTGAAGACAAGCCATTGTTGCTATATATCGCAACAACGGATATTTCTTTAGGAGCCTTGCTAGCACAAGAGGATAAAGAAGGAAAGGAACAGGCAATATACTATATCAGCAGGACACTCAATGGACATGAAGTAAACTACACCTTCATTGAAAAATCATGCTTAGCAGTAGTATTTGCAACACAAAAATTGCAACATTATATGCTCACTCACACTATCAAGCTTGTTGCAAAAATTGATCCTCTCAAGTATTTACTGAGCAAAGCAGCTTTAATAGGAAGGTTGGAAAAGTGGGTCATGCTCCTCAGTGAGTTTGATATTCAGTATGTTGAAGGCATTGTCGAAGGACAGATCGCCATGATCAATGGCTTGACTCCATTATGGAACGGATCATCTATGATTATGGAATTTCTCGTCTTGAGGATATCTCAACGACACAACACAACCATGGCAACTCTGCCAGGCTGGATCCCACCACACAGCATGGCAATTCCGGGGCTTGAGAATTCCTGACTTTGTCACCTCTTGGGCCTGATCCAGCGATCCTCTGAGGCTTACCTTCCATTCCACTAACAATGTGGCAGAATATGAAGCTTTGATCCTTGGAATTAAAGTGGCTATTGACTAGAAAATCATAGAACTACAGGTGTATGGAGACTCCCAGTTAATCATCTACCAAGTCAACAATGATTACCAAACTAAGGATGACACACTGATTTTATACAAGAGGCTGGTGGATGACCTACGAAAATACTTCATAGAAATCAAATTTGAGCAAATACCAAGATCAGAGAACAAAGCAGCAGATGCCATGGCCACAATAGCATCTCTTCTACAAATGCCTGAAACACAAGATCGTTATCGATTTATTGTAGAACAAGTATCAAATCCTGCATACGCAAATCCCAAATCCCAAACCATAAGCCTTTTGGATGGTGCCCAATCTTCCATTTATGGAGACATTTATACTTATCTAAAAGATAATATCTTCATAAATCTTTCACCGCCTTAAAAGCGCAACTTCTTACACCAATCCATGGAAACATACCATTGACACCTTCAGATTCGGCCCTAGATGAACTCTTTTCGTTAGACTTTAGAAACCTGTGAATCTTGCTTAGCTTTTACACAAGGTCCATGAAGGAATTTGTGGTACGCACATTCAAGTGGATTATCTTTGCTTCAAAGAAACTCTACTACGTTTGGGGTATTCTTTTGGCCACATGGAGCAGAATCCTCGGTTTGGCTAAAGATGTTCAAAATGCCAGATCCATGGAAATCTTATACATGCACCAGCACAGGAGCTGCATCCATTTGCAACTACATGGCCTTTCTGTCAGTGGGGATTAGACCTGGTAGGGAAAATTCACCCATCTTCATCTAATGGACACAAGTTCATTATCACAGCAACCGAATATTTTACAAAATGGGTGGAGGCGGTTCCCTTAACCACAATCACTAGAAAGCAAATATCATCTTTCATACTTAATTATCTCATTTGTAGATATGGGATACCCCAGTCAATCATTACAGATAATGGCAGGCCTTTCAAAAATCAAGACGTCCAAGAGCTGTGTGAAAAGTTCCACATCCAACATTGCTTTTCAACCCCGTATTACCCTCAAGGTAATGGACAGGCAGAAGCTTCAAACAAAACAATCCTAAAGATTCTCAAGAAGACTGTAAATGAAGTGGGACGTGATTGGCACGTTCAGCTTAACCCTGCTCTTTGGGCTTACAGGACTAGCATCAAAACACCAACAGGAGCTACACCATATGCTCTTGTTTATGGATCAGAGAGGCAATATTACACTATTGAGGTAGAAATTCCCTCCCTTGAGTTTCTACTAAAGGGACTCTGAGATGAAGATAGGATCTCTGACACAAGAATTGAGCTACTAGGTGGCGTCGACAACAAGTACATCGTCATTTGACGTGACATCATGAAGAATGTCTAGGAACGCTATAATCCTTGGGGTTCGCCAGAGTCTTAGATGAACTTGGTCCTCTGGGAAAACCTAGAAATCAGGCAGAGAAAAGAAGGGAAAGTTTGAACCTAACTGGATGGGACCTTATGTCATCATATCAGTCTATGGATCAGGAGCATACAGACTATCTACACCAGAAGGAGACATGTTGGAGGAGCCCATGAATAGCATTCATCTCAGATGATTCTACATAGGGATATGATTGCGGTCAATAAATTTTTCTTGATGAAAACCTGGAAAACAGGCGTCATGATGACAAAAAAGAGAAAAATAAACAAAAAAAAAAGAGAAAAAATAATAAAAATGCAAAAGAAAAGGAAAGAGGACACAATAAAAACAAGTGATGAAAACCTGGCAAACAGGCGTTACTTGTGATTTTCACCAAACTCCTCTATCTACTAGGTACAGTGTTGTTACGATTGTTTCCTTTCATATCATTTCCATCTATCATTTGAGATAATCATTATCACTATACATATCATAGCGGAGATACCATGTTTTACCCTGGCTTGGGGGCAACATCCTAGTGTTATCTGGTACAAGTAGACTTTCAGCTTACACGGAAAGGCAGTCAAACATGACAACATCAAGTGGCAATCCACCAAAATCCAAAAATATCAGAAAATCCAAAAGCCAAAAACATCAGAAAATCCAAAATCCAAAAACATCAGAAAATCCAAAATCCAAAAACATCAAAAAATCCAAAATCCAAAAACATCAGAAAATTCAAAATCCAAAAACATCAGAAAATCCGAAATCCAAAAACATTAGAAAATCGAAAACACAAAAATAGAGTCTACATCAGTCAAAAGTGGAGTCTGTGTCAGTCAAACTACGTGGTCTCTGCGTGTATAACGTAGGCAAGACTAATCTTTGATCAGTCCCCGAGACCCCTAGGATAGGTCTTTTAGGTCACATCATTTAGTTAAACGTTTGGGAATATCATGCACACATCAGCACACACATCTCAACACTGATGATCTAATCTGAATAATGATTTGAAAATACATTAAGTAGAGTTTGAATTATTGTGCTTTTCATTTTATCATTTGACTATCATTTCTTTGGAGCGACTCAATGATGTATTGAACTAGAGAAGTAAGGAAGAAGAATGATACCTTTTCTTTGTTTGCTATTTGTGAGTTAGTCATTCTTATTTTGTGAATTGTCGCGGGAAGTGCTCTACCAAGTATCATGGATGACATTCAAATTCACTTAAGAAAATGATTAATCCTTGTTTGTTTACGCAAGAAATGCTCAGGTCATCATTGGTCTATCTCATACCATGATGCTTGTGTTCGCTTGCAATATCAAAAAGCATGAAAGGAATACTCAGGTCATCATTGGTCTATCTCATATCATTGATGCTTGTATTCACTTTCAACATTTTAAAATAAAGCTCAGTGATGATACAAAGCAGAATGGATGATTATTGAAATGACACTTAGGTTTGCATTGATAAAATAGGCATTTGCATGGTTAACATAGATTGCATTCATAATAAAACATCTGCAGAGTACTAGTGACACAAGTTACAAAGATTCATTCACAAATGATGTTATATTTTCTTATTAAAGATTGAGTATACTTGACACATACAATTTTTCTAAACAACATGCATATAGGATCATCTCTTCATCTCATCATAAATTCACAATTTACATCTCATCATTCATTAAACATCATCTACTCAGCATACATCATTACATTTGCAATTCATTCATATATCATTTCATTTACATTTTCATCATACATCATTTACATTTACATCATCACATACTCATCATCACATGTTCATCATACATCATTGCATTCCATCTCATCTATCATACATCATTACATTTCATTCACATTTACATTTATCCATCATCCATTTACATTTACATTCATCATTACATTTCATTTATCCAACATTCATTTACATTTCCATGCATCATTACATTTCATTTACATTTCCATACATTATTCATTAAACATCACATTTTATCTATCATACATTACATCTCATTAAGAAAAGAAATACATCATCAATATCATATCACATCATCATTAATGCATCCATACAAGCTACATAAAACAAATCATCATAAAACAAATGCATCCATCACATCAATCATATAGAATGCATCATAAGATCAATGCATCCATCACATAAATCAAGTAAACACATATCATAAAACAATCGAACCGCTGCACATATATATCTCATCAAGTGTCAAGTATACAATGAAGTCTGAAAAGAATGAAAATAACATCAAGTCAAAAATGGCTGTATATATCTCTCAAGGAGTAGACAACTGATATCAAGTAGTACTCCCACTAGAAGGAGCAGGTCTCGCATCAGTATCGGTACCACCACCAGACGTCCCAGGATCTCTCGGACCTCTTGGAAGAGGCAATGTCACACCTTTGCTCACTGTCCTCAACCGAGTCCTCTTTGAGCGAGACTGAGCATAACTGACTCGCTGCTCTGGGGGGAAAAGCTCATGGTAGCGGCTCTTGTAGAACTCAATCTCGGCACCGGCCCGCATGGCCTCTCGCATGTAGTCGGCCACAGAAGTCCCATCTACCACTCTCTGCAACCTCTCTGTAGTCGCCTGTGTTGTCTCTGCTGTCCGTCTAATGGTATCTCGCTCTGCAGTCAAGGCTGTGATCTGTCCCTGCAATCATGCACATAAAACCTAGCCTACGATGCGGATCCCAGATGCAGAGGAAGCATAACCTGCCTCTTCTGAGGGTGCAATGGTAGATGGCTCGAAGTACACACCTTTACTTTCGGTCTCCCCCATCTCATATCATCATCAGCGCTATCCTCGGCGCTGCGGAACTCTCATCGCTGTCAGTCTCTGAGCTGCTCTCCACATCCACATCAACATCCTCCTCTCTCCCCCGTCGTTGACCAGCGCAGACACCCCTGGTGGGGTGCTCTTCTTTGCAGTCTTGTTGAATGCGATTTTAACATACGGAATAGTGATCCGTGGAGGAGGGTGCAGAGCCAGATACTCTCCATACTCGGGAGTAATGGGCACCTCGACAATGTCCTGTTGAACATCCCATGCTGATGGCTGTAAAGCACGGTAACCCTCAACAAGTGCCCCATAAGGCAAACTGGGACCCCAATCAGGAACATCTATCTGACGTCAGCCATAATGTGCTACACCCTGTGGCATGCACTGCACAATACCATACTGTCTATACACACGATAAAACAGGAATCGCTCTAAGACCCTGGGGCTCTTCCCGATCAAATACATAGAATCGGACAAGAACCCCAACTCAATATCATCATCGTCCCAGTCATCACAGTCTAAGTACGAACGCTAGGTCACGGCCTCTATATCATCAACAATCGGCCTCCAATACTCAAGCTTACCCATCATATGCTGGGTAGGCCTGCCTCTATACCGAAATACATATGGCCTCGTCGCTGGTTTGGCCAACACTGGCACGAGACGCGTAACAACAATATGCTCCCATGCCCATACCTGGAGAAGGGTAGCTCCCGCCGATAGACTGCTGCCACCGAGATACACGATCCAATGCAAATCATGATATAACTAGGCAAGCATGCACATGCCCCATGCATATCTCATCCTATGGACCACCAGACCCTCTAGCACCCGACTCCATCCAAGAGATAGACCCTTTGACCTCTTATCAGGACAAAGGAATCCACCAATGAAACTGGCCAAAGCTGAAGGAAGCGGAGCATATGACTCATACATATCTACCCAGGGAATCCACTCTCCTGCAACGTGGGGATCCTCTGGCATCACGATCATCTCGCTAGTAGGTAAGTAAAAGGTGTTGTGGTCACTATGCCACCGCTCCGCCAAAGCTGTCAATAGACCCCTATTGAGTCTAATATGGGGCATGTCAAGTAATGTCGCCAAACCACAAGCAGCAATATGCTGTCTCTCGTCTGGTGTAAGTCATGATATCATATCAAAAGGCCAGGGGAACTGCTCTCTCACTTGGATAACATCTAAATGCTCCTGTTATCATACAAACAAAACATTTTAATCAGAATATCAAAAGATCATCAAAATTTTCAAACAATTGTGCTTTTTTCTATCAACCTATCAAATCATCAAGGAACCCTCATCTATCAACTGGGTTCAATCATTCAAAATGCATAATTACTCCTCGCCTATCATGAGGGTAATTAGTATCAATCAATGAATCTCGCTCATCAAGAGATCGACTACCATTTATTTAGTTAACATCAAGCTAAACTAGATAGAATCACCAACAAATCGACGAAAAACAAAACGCACAATGTTACATCAATCTATACCCAAAGCGCTACAAAATCAACCTAATGCGCTAAAAAATCTGGCGCGCTACAAAACTCCCCAGGCGCGTTACAGATTTGACCCTGCGCGCTAAAATTTCTAGCGCGCTACAAAATTACATAGACGCGCTGCAAATTTAACCTCGCGCGCTAAAACTTTTGACGCGCTATAAAATTGACCGGACGCGCTACAAAATTTCATCTACACGTTAAAACTATGATGCGATACAAAAATTCACGGACGCGCTACACCACGTTCACCGCGCACTAAAACAACAAAAACGTGCAAAAATACATCAAAATTAAGGATGCAAATTACGAGGAAGGTTTGGAGTACATACCGGAGGACCATAATCGGCTGGACGCTGGTGACGGCACACATGCTCGAGTCGGTGGGTGTGGTAAGGGATCGACATCCTAGCTCTGAATACTCTAAGGGTCTCTATTACAAGGTTGTCAAAGTCAAATGCACAAATGACTTTTGAGAATGACCTTTTGAGTATTTATAGGCTATTTTTGGGGAATTTTTATGGGATTTATTTGTGCCACTTTTTTTCATGCAGAATTATTATTACTCTATCGCAGGGGGCATTTTCCGGACAAAATTTTGTCGGGAGATAAATTGTTTCTTCACCAATTCATCAACAAACCATTATAAAAATTCAAATTTTTTATTTTGAAAAATCATAAAATCAAAATTCATCGAATTTATCTCTCGGGGCATATGTCACTGTCATTTCGGAATTCATCATCACGGGGCAGATTCGGGGCATCTTTAAAACCTTTAAGTCCAATCTTGTGATTCAAAACCAAAATCATTCTTTGAAGCAGCTAGTAAACACATCTACTTCAAAAGGGGGAAAAATATGAGCTTACCTAAAATTGGTGCGGAAAATCTAGTGAAATGAATACGACATTTGATTGGTAATCTTAAATTCTTCTACCTAGTAAATAAATAGAAATATTTATTTATATTAGGGTCCTTTATTAATTCTTCTATTTTTCTCTAATTAAATAAACAAAATTAAAACTTGTTTTCATTTAATTATTATCATTAATACTTCTATCTTAAAATTAAATACACAATTTAAACAAATGATTTGTGTATTTAAAATCACATTTCTTCTGGTAATAAAGATTGCTAAAATCTTTTATTTGAGTATCATTCTCCTTTAAATTTAGTAAAATAAACCACAAGTTTGATTTTATTAAATTATTATTCCTCTTTGTAATTTAAACCTTAAATTAAATTTATTTAGAATTTTATGCACTATTCACTCACACCAATAAAATTAGATTTTTAAATCTAATTAATACAATTTTCATTCTGAGAGAGCTTAGGGGACAAACTACGTCTCTCAATCTTCTTCATCAATCCTCCTCTCTTCTTTTTGAGTGTTGTTTCGTGGGAGAAACCATTCTCCATGATCAGCTCCTTCTTCTCATCCCATGCCTTTGGATTCTCCAGAGGAAATCATAGCCCCTCATCCCGGTTTCCTGTGCAATTGTGTTGCTGTGAAAGCTATAAATACAGCTCTTGGGCTACAAGAAAATGATCCCAATTTATGCAATCTTACTCTGCAGGTTTCCAAAGCATTCAAGCATCCAAACCATCCAACATTTCAAGCATTCATCCAGAATCCATCAAGCAGCAATCAAGCATCCAGCATTTGCAGTCATGGCTGCCATTAGAATAGAATTTGCATATTTAAATCATATTAGAGTAGAATAATTCATTTCTTATTCTCTAAGTGTCATTTTAATAGTTTAATTAGCTTACAAATCTGAGAGTTAAGTAAATTAGAGAAATCTTTAGAGTTAGAGAGCAATAGGATAGATTTCTGAAGCTTCTTAGTTTAAATTAGTTTAAATTCATTGAGTTTTAGATGCAATATCTTATTTAGAAGCGTAGATGCATAGTTTAATTTGTTTCCCTCATTCTACAGCTTACACTATTAAGTATTGTGATGTAACTGGCATATTAGGACCTTGGGCCCATTGATTGAAAGGATTCCTGTGACCAATGTTTTGGGGATTCCCTTGTGTTTGAGATGTAGACAAGGCATTACCTTGGTTGATGGGATTTGTGATCAAGGGATTGTTTTGATGTGGATTGATGATGGATGGAATAGATGTGTTTTGAGCAACTATGGGGTTTGATGTATCAATGAAAGGATTGGATGAAGATGCCCTATGTTGTGTTAAAGTCTAGTTTTGTGTGATGGTATTTCATTTCCTTTTTTGATCTATTTGTGACACTTGGTCCACACTACTTTGTGTGATGGTGGGTATACTTGTGGTACTCATGGGTATGGATGAAGTTGGGTGCCCCCGATATGTTGAGGTTGTTGTGGAGTAATGAAGCGTAAGAGGTTTATATGGATGTTAGGGATCTGCAGGAACTGGAGGAGCACCAAAGGTTGATGTCCAAGTGGTTGTTTGCAATGGAGTGATGTTGAGAGTACCCACAAGTGTGTTGCTTTCAAATGGTGAAATGTGGCCAAAGCCCTTAGCAAGACTAGTTGCAAGATTGGGAATAGATGTTTGATTTATCCCTAGTGATGGTGTTGATGGGAACATGGATGAAGTCAAGTCTTGTGCCAATGATTGCACCACACAAGTTGGGGAAATTGGAGCTATATTTT
>VDFB02122124.1:0-11015 GCA_007258455.2 Sequoia sempervirens | reverse complement strand
GGAATCACAATACGACACATGGCTAACCTTGAAACTAATAAGGATAAACTAGTTTAGCCACCAAAGTCATAAAATAACATCAAATAAGATCCAATTTCAGCAATAAAGCAAGAAATGTGCACAATATCAACACTAAATCAAATGTAACCATGAGGGCTATGAGTAAATAAGATCAAAAAGTGTGGCTAAACCATTACAATCAAATATAAACAAAATTTCTACCTTCATAGTCAATAAAAAATCATCAAAAATCATATAGGAATCCCTCAATCTTCAAAATTGCACAATACAACACTGCATGACTAGATACTAGCCACCAAATGAGGAAGGAGGGAACATCGTCAGGCTATAATAGTAGCCATCCTGTGGTGCGGAGTGAGCATGCCATCCACATGACCCAGAGTGTGCTCCTCGGCTACACGTTGCCTCGCGTCATCATGTGACATGGTCATATGCTAGCCGGAGAAGGCATGTGACCAGATGTGATGCTTATGATATGTGTCTATGGTTCCGTGGAAGTAGGCACGCATAAAATATTAAATTCCCACATAGTGAGTACCTCATGGAGAAGGCACACATATAGGTACTATCATTGTTGCATACATGGATAGGACATACCCATATGCTAACTGACCCAAACATTGTCGAAAGAAAACATGAGTATCCCTCTATAAGTGTGTGAGGCCCCATTATGCTCATCACACAAGTAGGCTATCATAACAAAATATGATAGTGCACCTTCACCTGTCTATGCACATGGCATCGTGTCCTCAAGCCCAGCTCGCTACCATCAACAACATGGCATCATCACCAACACTGTGTCTGAACATCAGTGGGGTGTGGCATCATATCCATTGCATCATGTCGGAACACATGCGAATATGGTGTATACAATACATATATGAGTATATCAATATAGGGCTACTCGAGCTTCACCTCTCATACAGATGAGGTTGACTCGCTAATGCCAACTCAACATCCCTACAGATGGCTAGGCATAAACTAACAATCCAATGCTGCTGTACTAAAAACTATGGGGTTTAGGCTAGCACATATGGACTAAGTACCTTGATCCATCGTAAGGGGAAGTAGTGAGTATGTTTCCTTGGGATTGGTTGAGCTGGCATCGACCGCATCAGAATGTGCTGCATTTTACCCGCCTAGAAAACTTTTGTGACTGCCATACCCCTTCACGGATTGAGGGATAGAGAACCGGGGTGAAAGAATTCATGAAATTACCTTTGGCTACTCTTATGTATATATAGATTTTCAACCACACGTGGGTTGGCCCTCAATTAGGTAACAAACATACAAACACACATAAGGGTATGGCTAATCCCACACCAAATACAACATATTTCAAATTGATGGGTACACCAAGGTCATGCCCATAATTTTTACTTGGAAAACCCAACATTTTTTTTTTGTATACAAATATACAATGACTAAGATAGATTTAAATGTAATCTTATTATGGATGTCACTCTTAAGAGTAATAATTTTAGTAATGAAAATATTATATTACTATTCTTAATAAAATTCATGATACCCACACTATGACTATTATTTATATTTGCAACATGTAATACTGAGCTACCTTCTTAATGATGTGCCATAGTTGTGAGTATACATGTTTATAATATCTCTGATTATTTTAAGTGCTAAATGACTCTGTGATTCTATGTTGTGCCTATTGAATTATTCACAACAATTCTTCAGCAACACATGAAGCTAAATGATTTCCTATTGCAATTAACTTAATACTACACACTGCACATATTTCTAAAAAATAACAAAAATGACCTTGATACTACTATGGTCCATAATATCCAAAGTCACTATTAATATTAAATTAGTTTACTAATAATTTTAATGCTTATATCCATATCACTACCAATTCTTACGTTAATACAAGATTGATATTTAATATGAGCTCCTTATTTTATTTATTCCTTAAATTTAACATGTTGCTCGCTATGGATACTTATAGTGGTATTAGTATTGAATCCAAAACTCCTATAACTTCAAATTTTTCCTATATATCATAAATATTAATATTATTCTAGCATTTTGATGGATTGCCATAAAATTTAATTTTAGAACTAATATTTTCAGTCAACTCTAATGCGAAGGTGATACTAGGTTTACGTAAAGTACCTTTTACCGACACATTAGAACTAAAGTTATGCTATTATAGTATTGTGACAATGGTGCAAGGCTTATAGCTTGGATGAGTAACCTCAATTTAAAGTTCATTGTAATAAGGGCAATATCTCTTCCCTTCGACAACATCTAGGTTTTTTTTTTTTTAATGGACAAGATAATTAGCTTATCTTGTATTACCTTCACGAGACAAAATAGTTAATTATAATAAAGTTGTCTTAAGTACAAAATTTTATTAATTCTAAGAGAACTTTAATATCCTATAGTACATATTCTCGTGAGAAAAAAATATGCAATATTTCCACATTTATATCTAATCTTAAAAAAAACATTAAGAACAATTCAATCTTCTTTAACAATTAAATTGTTTATATTTTATTATATATAAATTTCATAATATAATAGTTAATACAATTCTAGTGATAATGCAAGATTCCTTCAAATGATAGTATAAAAGAACTCCTCCTTTTTTTTAATCTATTAATTTAGAACCTTTCATTTAAATTTCAAAAGCAAAACCCCATCTCTCTCTAATCATGACATGTCAACCTATCTTCATTTTAGAGATAAAAAAAGTTTTCATTTCTTATCATGTATTTATTTAGAAACTATAAAAGTTTTTTTAAAGGCAAAACTTACTAATTTTTTTTTTTGTGATTTATTTTACATGTTAAATTATTCTTTTTGTTTTATTTAGGAAGGTGGGAGACGTACCCACTAAGTCTCCCTTTGTTTTATTTTAAATATTATTCCTTCTTTTGATGACATTAATATTAATGCTCATAACTAGACTAGTAATATCCAAATGGGATCCAATATGGAAACCTTACTATTTTGCTACGAAAATTAATGCCTTTAGAAGAGGCACGTGATAGGTAACAAAAGTCAAACTTGGTTGGAGGGGAGATTTATATGCTCCATTTAATTGAATTTGGGCTCCTTTTTAAAATTTCTTAAGGGAGTGTATACGACCAGACATCATGAAGTGTTTCGATGGAGTCATTTCTTGAATTCATAGTCATACAACATGAAAACAGTGCACACCGAAACATAGGCTCCGTGTAAAATGATTTTATTCTCCACGTCTTATGATAAATACATTATTATTTAAACGAGTGGCTAAATTTTATTTTTTTTCAAATAGAAATCATGTCCTCGTCATATTTATAGGTAGGGTATACAGTTATAATAGTGAACTCATCACTTATACGACCCAACACAAATTTGAAAAGACCGTAGCTTGAGCAATAGTTAGTATGTATATAATCTTGTTGACTCAATATATTACCAGACATGAGGAGAGGTGAAGTCAGTAAATGCATTTGGATATAGATGCTATATTTTAGAATATTGCATTGTCAGAATTGATTGGATCAAATTGGTCAGCAAGAGGAGGGAGTGAACCTGACGAGTTAAGGATTTCCATCAAATTAACATGTACTATAATTCACTGTGGAGGGCACTAAACAATACAGTAAGGGCGTCTACTACAGTCAGGTGGATATTTATGATATTTGCTGAATGAGGGAAGGCGTCCAAAGTTATGCTGTTAGGATCTTGGCTATAATTTCATTTTAACAAACATACTCTAAGACCCTTGTCGAAAACTTATTTTTTGGCTGCAGTCTGCCAATCATGAGAAGTGAAAGGGTATACCCGCAAGGAGGAGAGGGGACATAATAGGTACCAATAGCGGTGCGGGAAGTGACAAGTAACTAACAAAGACACAACCCGAGGGATGACAGAAAACAGTGAACAACTAAGCATCATTTACTCGTCTTGCATTAGTATGGACACAAGATAGCCATTGATACGCTATTACAAATTGTCTTGCTCAAATCACACTTATTATTATTGCATTCAATGCAATTGAAGGACGATAACTTATAGTGATTGGACGATTCTGGTGAGGAGGGGTGAGGGTATTCACAAATCTCGAAGTTTATGACAGTTCAGAAGTGGATTGTCAGAGTGTTCGTTGGGAACTCAATAACTCAATCTTCATCGATCGAGTCTACCTACTTATCCGTTTGAGAAGATTCCAATAGATCTTAATTTATTGAATCCTTAAATGTTACACAGATTTCACGTCATACACTTATCTTATTAGCAAAAAAAATAAAGACTTTCATGTAAAGTTGCAGGCTTTTTGGGCAGGTAAATGAAACATGAAATGGCCAACACCATCACCATCCGGCTTGCAGTGGAATGAAAGATTTGACCCGGTGGAAAACACTGCCGCATCGTTGGGTGCTTAATTCACATTCATCGAGCAATTTTCATAAATAACAAGGTTATTATGTTTTATTTATTTGTTTTAGATGTGCAGACAGTTGCTTCCCCGCCCTCTCCAAGTTCCTAAATAGCGATGCAACTTGTTTTAATGGTTTGGCATAGAATGTAAGTCTCGCTAGTATTTCCTGAGTCTCTGCCTCAAGATAGCCTCATATCTATTGAGAGAACACTACTTGAGAGAGTGTAATAAATGATAGTGCCTATGCATTTAAATTTACACAGGAGTTCTCTCTGTTTATTTACCTGAAATAATATTACCCATCTCCTAATTTTATTTTTCTTTTGTATCGTGGGTGAGATCTACTGAGTTTTCTTATTTTGTCTCTCACTTTTACTTGTCTATATATACTTTTTCTTTCAAAATAATAAAAAAAATGTAGAGATTATATTTCCTCTGAAATTTTACAAGTATAAAAAATATATTTTCTTTGTTTTTTATCAGCAAATTGAAGCTATACTTTTTAAATTAATACTTGACACAACAGAGGTTTTCATGATCCAAACATATCACAAATTTAAAATGCAATTATCTAATATATATTGTCTCTTTTAAACTCATTTATTCTGGCATAAAGCTTGAGGAGAGGGCAGCCTCTACTAAAACCTCTATTTGCAGAGAATGGACATCAGAAAATTGTATTAACCCCGTTCAAATATGCAGATCTTTGTTTCCTTGTTTCAGTCCAATTTAAGTAAATGCAAATATATAATCAATTTAATACAGTTCTAAATATATTTCATATGCCATTTGATATAAATTGTATAAATATTTATTTCTTAAAATTTTACTTCAATACTGAATTGTGAAAATACTTCATGTTGAAATGTAAATTACATCCATTAGTAAGGCTTGCTCTCCACCCTACCGTAATGGTGTCATGGAGCCTCGTGGGCTCTCGCCATACCCCCGAGCAAGGAAGTCTCTTAGCTCCAAGATGATGCATGGAGTCTTGTCAATTTTTTTTTTTTTTACAAAGAAATAAGAATAACATAGCACCAAATTTTATGCATCTGGGTTCTCTACTCTCTGTTTCTACCATGATCCATGCAACATACCACCTTCTTACAACAAATGAACAAAAGGGGAAAATGGGAATAAGGAAGAACTTATCTCTTTGCTTTTAGATGAAGGGACTGGACTCTTGTATCCATCTTTCCTTACCAAGCCAAACCATCTTGATCACTATCTTTCCAAAGAGGTAGACTCATCTCCTCCTCACATTCTTTCTTCCATCTCCTTTCAAGTTCTCCAAGAGGAGAAGTGGGCAATGCCCAAATCTTCCATCTTCTTGAGATATATAGGGATCCTCCAAACCTACACTCTTTCCCACAAGTGCTCACACATGTGTGAGTCTTGTGCCAATTCCAAGAACTTTTGGGGAGTAGAAGGTTGAGAGTGACAAGTCACTCTTCCCAAGCCCCAACACTTTTTGAATTTGTCACATTCATGAATGTGGACTTTTGAGGGGTCTTTTCACACTCCAAGGACAAGTTCACATGTGTCAAAAAGGTTCCAAACCCATAGGTATAGGTCCTAGGGGTCTATTCTTGTTCAAAAACCAAGGAAATGGATTTAGTAATCCCTTTTTAAAACCCACACAAAAATCCATACGAATTTTGATCTTAACCAAGGGTTCCAAACCCAACCAAACTCACATCACATATCCTACAATTGGATTCTACACAATCACCCAACCAATAATAAAACCTCAAACCCTTCTAAGTCAAATAGGGCTACACTTAGAACTTCTCAAAGATGTATTTGATTTGATTCCAACATTTATCTATCCTCCTATTTGCATATTTGATTCCTGCACATTACCAAAGTCAGTGTGATTAGATCATATATCTCTTCATATTATTAGCTAATCCAACTCACATAATTTTCACTCATGAACTATTTTACTCATTAATACATCAAATGAACCTAATGATTCAATTTTCATTATAATCAAAGGAAATACACACTTACTCTATTACAAGAATATAGTCAATGAAATAGTCACTCCATCATTTTGTTTACCACCTTAGTAATTCATTTTAAACTCCTATAACATTAACAATGAACCATTTACCAAAATTTAATATGCCAAATAACCCAACACTTTCAAGTTATATCCAACAATTCACATGTGCATCTATCATAATTAAATCAAGGTTAATTCCCATGAATCCTAAAAATATTTTTATCATTCATTCCATCATAATTATCATATAACTACTTGTTCGATTCAAATAAAATGGGAAATACGAAATGGGGTCTTGCATTTACGGTACCATAAGCAAGAATATTTTCAAATAATCACACTATTTGTCATCCATAATACATCTCACCATCTATTTAGGATCACATAAAACATATTAGGGCTTTACTAATCACATGCTAGGTGGGGCCTTACACACTGTATCACCATCTCATGGGCCCTATGGGTTATGGGCCCACAAAACAAGTATGGGGTATTCACAACACTCAACCAATGAACAATTACTGGTTTCTCACATTTATAGGGGAAAAAAACTACATACACAATTCCATAAGTACACTTATTTCCAACAAAAATGTGATTCATATCATTACATCCTTTCCACAACCCTTTATCAATTCTTCTTTCACTCTACTCCTTTTCCATAGATCACATGATGCTATTTGTCAATGTCATGATCATCGTGATCACTTAACAAATTAACTTAAAAAATTCATTAGGAAAACATAATGGGCTCAAGTGAAACTAGAGTGCCCAGTGTATGAACCTAGGCTCTAATACCAATGATGTAAGGCCTCGCTATGTGAACCCCAAAGGACAACAAACATGGCACATTTTTTTTTAAAAGTGAAACATTTCATACGATGAATATGAACATACATTACATAAAAAGTAATTATGCAATTGCAAGTCATTCACATCCTCTGGGGTACACGGAATGGTCAGTATGAATCATAAAATTTTATCAAATGAAAGCGCATAAACAACCAAGATTACATAATGATGACATACAACTATTAATGATCAAAAGAGTGGAAAAGATATTCATCATGTATTACATTTCAACTCATAGTTTAATATTACAATTGTGGGGCATATTTCCATAGATACAACACATCATGAATACATTAATACATTACATAATGCTTCCCTTATAACAATGGGAAGATTACATCAAGTACAAGAATAATTACATAAATGAGGATGAAGGTACAAAGTGAGGAGCAGTCTTCAACCAAGTGAAGCTCTGGAACTCTGCATCCACTTTTGCATCGTGAACACATCCTAGGAACCCAATGGGGTGCATAGCACGTTCCACCCGACTGTGTGGACCCGAAGGTCCACCCCCCGTGCTAGGAGATGAGAAGAAAGGATCCACATCCAAACAAGGTCAAGAAGACAAGGCTAACTCAACATTGACATAAAACAACATCAAACAAGTACAACATCGCTTGTTTAGGAAACTCTTCCAAACAATTCTAAAACAAGACTCACAATAACAAGGGTGTACCAAGCATAGAAACCACAAAATAAATACACATGCAAGGCATGAACCATCTCGCTCATAGTCATAACTAAGGAAAAACAAATCATAGAATAGAGTACACCCATGAGAACTTAAAATAGGAATATGATCAATGGAAACACAAAGGTATAAACATGGAAAAATTCAACACCAAAATGGGTTTCCCATCGCCTCTGGAAACCTAACAACCTACCACCCATGACCATCCAAAAGGGGGTAACTTAAGCATTACAGGTTCCCAACCTATCCAAAACATGTCTAGACATAGGAAATCACCTCAAAAGAGAAATAAAACAAGAGGAAAATATGATTAATCATGGACCACTAATATGCATAAAGAATCAATTCCAAAGAATATTGAGAATAATTAAATAACTATCTAACATATGCAATATATACTATAAATGTCCATTCACTTAAATGTAGAAACAATCGGATTCTTCTAAAGATAATGTAGAGAATAATTAAATAATTAACTATAAAAAAATGCATTTCCACCATAAAATATTTTAATTAGATAAGCACTATGAAACCCTATAGTAGGTAAACCTTTAGATTTTTCCTAATTTAAGATTCCAATCTTAAGCCTTTATTTACCTCAAGTAATTAACATTACCATTACATCTTGACTTTTTACTTATGAGAAATTATTTTTTTAACAGATAAAGAAAATATAGCGGCAAAATTCTCACTACAAAATTAACACAATAGTATCTTAATTTCCTACCACAAAAGAATTATATAAATTACTTTTGATTGAAATAATCAACAATATTCTTAAATAATAACTTTCATAGCATTTAACTAAAATGATATAAAATACTTTGATTGAAATAATTAACAATATTCTTAAATAATAACCCACTTACATAGCATTTAACTAAAATCATATAAAATAATTTGATTGAAATAATTAACAATATTCTTAAATAATAACCAACTTACATAACATTTAACTAAAATCATATAAAATACTTTGATTGAAATAATTAACAATATTCTTAAATAATAACCAATTTACATCGCATTTAACTAAAATCATATAAAATACCTTGATTGAAATAATTAACAATATTCTATTACATTTATTTAACAAACCCATCCAAATTCACCTCTATCAGTTTCCATTTATTACTCCACAACTATAATCCATAAAATAACTAAAACTAATTATAAGGAAATTTTTAAATCAACAAAATTTGAATTTCTTTACATATCACACCTAAAGGCTTTTTAAAAAAATAAAACTAGAGAATGCTTAACTTTTGTTTATTCTTTGTTGATTTAATATGAACTCTTTTACATAAGACATTTTTATTTTAACTCATTTTTTATCACTGTAATTCTATAATCACCTGATTTCTCAAGCTCTTTTTAAGAAATCCGCATAAGAGAAAATATGGGGACTATGAAAAATAAATCATCAATTATGAATAGAATTATGTTAGTGAAAAGGGTTGGCTGTATCAATAGGTTAGCAAACATAAACTTAAAGCACATAATCAAACTCTAAATTTAATATTTTATTTTCAAGTTTAAATATCCATGGAATAAATGCCTCTAATTAGAACTAATAATCACAACTTAAATTTTATCTGAAAACAACAGTTTCCACAACTTTTATTTTATTTTTAAATTTAAATATCAATGAAACAAATATGTCTCTATATACTGTAAACTAATTACCCAAATTGACGAATCAAGATAGCCTACGAGTAAAACAAGAGTTATTTAAAACTTTAAACTCCCATATAAATGAGATTATTTAATCCTCTACAAGTTAACCCATATAAACATATTTCTATATATACTTAATATACATATCACATAACTTCCACTTTTATTCATTTATTTATTATTCCCTTATTTTAACTATTCTAAAACTATTTATTCACTTTAAAATATTTATTTATTTATATTTATTTAAAATAAACTAACTGAAATTATTTACTTGTAAATTCTAACTCAACTAAATCTTCTATCTCCCTATCTTTTTTTTTTTAACATGCCCCAACCTTTAATAATTTAAAAATACATAAGGATATCTTTAAACCTACACATCTTATCTCTTTTTCTTAACATGGAGCCATTCAATTCTTTCTTATTATTATAAGGTGACTAAAGTAAAGCATAATACAAATTATAAAAGACTCCTAGCATTTTAGTTTGTATTAAGTAAAGTGGGGGAAATATAAGGAGATTGGACGTAAACCATGAGGGGAGGATTATGGATTTTAAATAGGCTATTCTTTTTTTTTTGGTTTGTTTCTCTTTTTCCATCCACGGTGGCATCTAAACTCTCCTTCCCACATTTCTACATTCTCTATCATGCAGGAGAAAGATATGATACGCCTCCCTTACTTACGCTTAAACAATTATTTTATTATTACGATCTTTTCTCTTAATTTATTTGCTTGTGATTATCATTTTGAGTGAGAAGAATATTAGGTTAGGTACAACAAACCCTAAAATAATTTTTGTATCCTATCTATCTTCATCTCATATTGCACGAGAATGGGAAAAAGGTGGTGCAGAGGGAAGAAAATGCATTTTACAGCACTGGAGTTTTCATTATAATGCTGTGTTGAAATGTTGAAATGCCTTATTTTAAAATTATGCCTGCTATGTTTTTTTTTTTTTTTTGACTGAAGGTCATTTACACCCCTACAATATTCTATGTTCAAGTGTGGCTGCTATGACAGGTTGCCATAAACAAGGCATGCGAACTGTTTAGTAGAATGCCTCAACGTATTTGCAGGTTGTAGGATATGCACAAAATGGAATTTTCTAGATAACCTGCGGTGTCTGAGGATCACATATGAATAAATGCTGGGTATCAACAGAAAGGGAAAAATTGCACTAACCAAAATCGTTTAGGAAAAAACATTGAGTTAAGGTGCCAATGCCCGTTTAATTTATTATGTAAATATATCTTTACACAAACTCAATTTATAATGCAACAAATCAAGCCTATTTTTTTGCAACACAGTATTAGGAAATAGAAGATGGAACCTGAATTTTCTTGCTGGATGAATCGAGAATTCTGA
>VDFB02122123.1:0-21102 GCA_007258455.2 Sequoia sempervirens | reverse complement strand
CTAAGATAAACTTAATACACTAACATTAGTAAATTTGGTTGATTCTAACACTTAAGAATTTGTTGAGAAGATCATTTTTTTAGAAGACTAAAGATTTTTGCTGTTGACTTTTTGATATTTCAAACTATTAATAAAAAATAAATAAAATCCTTTTGAATAATGATTTCTTGAGAGTTATACATAAATGAACTGCTTTTAGGCCAAGAATCATTCCTTCTATTTTGATAGCATATTTGCATTATAGTGGGAGAATTGAGTTCCCACACCAACTACCTCACCTCTATTATTTTTCCCCTATGCCTAACATACCTAGGTTATTTTTGAAGCTCCATCTCAATGTTTGAGACCGCTTAGAACTTTTTTTTATTTTTTTCCTTGATAGGATTTTCTATATAAAAGGACAAAATATTTCAAGCTAATTTTTGATAATAGTAAGACCAACAAAGTGAGCTTCTCTAATATTATTTTTCAATTTACTCATATATAAATAATTATAGGTGTGCATGATCTCTTATCATATAATGTCTATTTTTCACTTATAATTAAAGGCTCTATTATTCCTTTCAAGCTATATATTCCAATAATGAAACTCATAGCCATCTAACAAAGATATTAATTAAATTTAGGTATGTAGGAGAATCCCTTGCTTCTCTTAAAGAGATAGAGTAAACCCAATTAATATTAAAAGAATCAATGATGTTATTCAAGATAAATATTAAGATATAGTTACATAGGAAGAGAAGATGTTCATTGTTCTCTTCCTTTCTCAAACAATAAAGGAATCTCCCTAGACCATTGAAACCTTATTTTTGAAGTTGATCCCAAGTTAAAATCCTCAAGTGGTAGGACAACCATAGAAAAATATTGAAGCATTTGGCCACTCTTTCACTCTCCAAATTTTACACCAAGGAAAAGATCAGATATCTAGATAATTTTGAATCTAATAATTTTTTCTTAAATCATTCTATGACTTTATAGTTTTCACTTTCAAGATTCAAACCCAAATGATCCCCTCTATCATTCCAAATAGGCCTAAATTTTTATAATAGCAATGAAAGTTTCCTACCATCCCTTTCACCCAACTAAAGTATAGAAGGTGAATATTTCTAAACACTACATTTTTGTACTTCTCTACTTAATATTCCTAGTAACATTCAATTTTATATCCCCACTAGTTTGTAAGGTAGGTAGAGAGACTCCTAAAATCAAGAATATTATCTAGTATCAATTAACCATCTATCTTTCCAAAATAAGATAGAAGATTCACCTTCGATCTAACAAAAAATTACCTTTCAATTCATTTTTTTGAGCCCATGATTCCTTCCCAAATAGATAAACCCTATTAGAATATTGGTACCTTTAATCATACTCTAAGATCAAGACCATTGATATACAGATCTTATAATATGAATCTAAGAGATTTGAGAAGAAGAGATATATCTCCACATCAAATTGGCTAAGAGGGCTTCCTTGAAAGATTGAACATCTTTAATATCTAATCCTAAGAAAGGGAACTTAAAATTCCCCCCAAATCCTTTCCAAAAAAAGTCCCTCATCATAGTATTGATTTTTCTAATACTAATTTAAGGATCTAGAAGAAGGTAGAAGAAATAAAAATGAATAGCCTAAAAAATAGAAGTGAGAAGAAACAAATTAATATTCCATGGAATCCACCTTCCTTTCCAACCTTCCAATAATTTTCTAAATGAAAGGAAGAATTTTGTTGCTTCTACTATGCTTGGGAGATAGAACAACAAAATCCATTCACTCTCATTCAAGGATAAACCCTAGAGATCTCAACCTCAAGTATGCAGCTCAAAGAAAGAGATCTTGCAATAGGGTTGTCCTAGGGTCTAATTGTAAACTAATGAGGGGTCACCACCAAGCTAGGGCTTGGAAAGAATAATGAAATGCAAGATCTAATGTTTAAACCTAGTGATGCATGAAACTTGAATGAATGATCTAGAAATGCATATAAATCAAAACAGAAGGCTGTAAAATCATAAGTGTGCACCTGGAAACTTGTAGAGGCTTGAATGAGGACTGGAAATGCTGGAAATGCTAATTTTAATGTTGAGTGGGACTCATATACCAGTTTGGGTGATTTAGTCCTAGACTAGGTTTTCTGTACCAAAATTGGAATCTGACAGTGTTGATTATGAATCCCTAGAAACCTTGAAAATTGGTTGTACTGGGACTCATATGCCCAAGGTGACGTATCAGCCCCAATGTTCTTTTTTTGAAGGTTAAGGTCTGATTCTACTCTCCAATCTCTTCTCTCTCGACCACACTTTGTTCCAGACCCTAAACCTTGATTTGGAACCTAAGAATTTCTCCAATGATCTTCAATGCAAGGTGACAACTTTGACAACTTTGGACACTTTGACAAATTTCTCCAAACTTTCTCTTCAATGTGTTTTCAACCTAAACCTGAAAAATCACACACCAAAGAGAGGGAAAAATGTTGTTTTGTTAGTGAATAGGGGTTTTCATTGGTCAAACCCCATTTTGGTAATCAAACCTTGAAATGGAATAAAATAGGAATGGATAATGATGAATGAAAAAATATGATGTTGCAACTCACCAAACCCTAGCAATAAGAAGTTGCAAACTGTGGACACAAAAAAAGTATCCCTTTACTTTTCCTCTTGTTTAGGCCCTCCTTTTGATTTTGGCTTAGCTTTTCCTTGATTTAATGTTGTAATGTGGTCAAACACATTCACATTAGGTCTTGGGCCCTCGAGAATCAATAAAAATCCTATGATGCCTTGTCAAAGTGTTGTGAAGTGTTGCAACATACTTTCATGTTTTTCTAGGATCTTAATATTATATTTCATTTAAATAATTCCTTTTTATTACTTACCAAGTCCTATTTCAAAGTGTTGTAAGGTGTTGTAACCAACCTTCACGCTTTTCTAGGCTTTCCATCAATATTTACACCTTTCTTATGCTATAATTGGCCACATTTTATGTCTAAAGGCCTTATTTAAGTGTCTTCTTGAAGAAGAACCCGATAAACATTATTTAATTTATCATAATTTTTGACAACCACTCAAATGCCTTGAGTGGGACCAATTTTCCAATAGGGGCGAATTAGTCCCTCTTGGCACAAAAATCAAAATTAATTCAAAATTCTAATGGGTTTTTATTCTTTAACACCTAAGGTCGGCCTGTGACAGAATATTTAGGAATTAGGGCATAATTGTGTATAAATATAGGATTTTCCCTCTCATTTCATCCTAACTAATTCATTCCATCTTGCAATTTCTCTCCCCCTCATTCATCATTCATCATTTTTCTCAAGCAAGCTAGGGATAAGAATTCAAGCTTATTTCTGAAGCATTCAAGGAAAGCATTCTTCAACAATCATTGCAACAACTCAAGATCTTTCATCAAGGAAAGATTTTGATTTCATTTTTTCATTCTTTATTACTTCATTTCTTCATTTTGGTTTAATTACCTAAAGGAGGTTTGACCAAGGCAAACCCCCATGCCCTAACATTCAACATTTATTTCTCCTTCTTTGTGTGATTATAGATTTAGGTATCTTGAAGGCTTGGAGATCATTGAAGAATAGGTTACAAAACTTATTGAGGTCATCTCCTTGTTGGATAGGTCAAATCTACACAAAAGGTCACTCATAGTGTCGTAAATCAGGGCTTCAAAACCGGATACCTAGAGAAATAAAAAGTGCAGACCAAGAGCTTCAGATTCAACTCTCGGATTTTCAAAAAAATCAAAGTGGACCAAATCACCATTAGTGGAAAATTAGTCCTACTGTACTTGTTTTTCAGATTTTCCTATAGATTTAGACACCCATTTGGCTGAAATAGACTTCGAGACAGTTTTCCGGATCTAGGACTAATTCGCCCAGAAAGGTGTAAGTGTCCCAATAGGTCAAAATTCCAAAATTAGCAACATTTCCAGTCTTCAACACATTTCCAAGCGCACTCTTCAATCTTAAAATTTTATATTCTATTCTTTGTGCATTTCTATTCATCTTTCTAGGTCTTCTTGCATATCACATTGTGTTTTCAAACACTTCTTGTTTTCCATGTTTGCACTTGGTGGTGAACCCCTCATTCAACCCTTTCTTAACCCCTTTTCCACCCAAGGATACCTTATTGATAGATCTTTTCCATCATTTATTGGGTGAAGATCTCTAAGGTCATCCTTGAATGTGAATTATAGAAGCTTTGTCTTCCTAGGTCCTAAACCCTAAGTGGAGACAAAAATATTTGTTCACCTTTTGGTGAACCCACATTTAGAATACTTTATTTTTTGATTTGGAGTCCTTCATTACCCTACATTTAGCTCTTGCATGAGCATTTTCATTGCTTACTTTGCATCTAGGGTTTCTAAATTTTTACATTAGTGAAAGTGCATATAGGTTGCATTTTTACATCTTAAATCATTCAAAAATTTTGAAATTTGGCATTTTCATCTTAGGTCTGCATCATACAGCATAGAAAACATACAAATCAATTAAAAAAAATGAAAATTTTGAAGAAAATCCCTCTTGGGACTCATTTGCCACTTTGGGAGAATTAGCCCCTTTCCACCCCTAAAACTGCCATTTACAAAACTGAAAACCCTATTTTTTAGCTTATATTTGTTGCCATTAACTATTTGTATCAATTGGTTAAGTTCCTGTTGCATGCATTGCATTATATCTCCTTACATTAGCACATTTCCTACATTGCTTGTACATTCAAAATTTTCATTCACATCTCATTTTTTAGATCATTGCATAGTGTACTCAGTAAATTACCTTGTTTGAAATCTGAAATTTTCATTTCATTTTAAGTCCTTACATTCCATTTTGATTTTGCATAAATTAATTTTCAATTTTTTTTGTATCTATTCTTTCCAAGTTTGCAAAGAAGAAGTTATTTAATAAGCATAATAGTCATTCATTCAATGCATTCCCTAGTTATGAAAGTCTCCTACTATCAGAAAATGAAAATGTTATCTCTCCTATTTTTGATGATGATGTGATAGAAGAGAATACAAACATAGATTTTCCTGATGGTTATAATTGTCCTTCTTTCTATACCTCTCATGTTAGTGATGAAGGTATCTTGGCACAAGAAGGTACAATCATAGAGAATCAAGGAGATTTGGCTTGTCCTTCTCCTCATCCCCCTTTGGAAGATATTAGAAAACAAGAAGATGAAATCATAGAAACATTTCTAAACATCACCTTACCTAATCTCCATAATCATGACAATCACACTTGTCCTTCTCCTAATAGCTCTCCTCGATGCAAACAAGATAGGTTGATATTAAAAGATATACCTATATTACAAGTCATGAGAATCCTATCTCTCCCTTCCCTAATGCTCCTCCCATTTGGGACAATCTATTTGAACCTCATAGTTGTCCTTCCCTTGATGTCTCCCCTATCTTTGATGAAGCTACTTTAAAACCTTTAATCACATGGATGAACATATTACATGCTCTCCTATTAGGGTAGATAATCTATAAAACAAGAGAATGCGACCATAGAGACCAATGAAAATCAAATAGATCCTTCCCTTAACCAAGAACATCCAACCATTGATCCTTCCCCTACTTGTGATGAATTCCTTTTAGAAGAACCAATACTTGAATGTCAAGAACATTTGGTTTGTAGTTCTCCTAAAAAATCTCCTCCTAGGGAGGATATTATGATGCAAGAAAAGGGTAACACTAACAATAACCTAGTGTCCTTAGAAGAAGATGTAGAGGAAAAATTAGACTCTCATTTGCTAAGGGATGTTAACCATATTGAACCTCAACTTATCCTTTATCCCCCTTCATACAAACCACAAACTCAAAACAAACCCGAACTTCTCCTCTACCCACCTAGGAATAATGTTTTGCAACAGCCAAGTTATAATACTATTGCTCATACATTAAATGCTAGAAACAACCCACAACCGCAACAACCAATCCCAACTCCCTTACCTTTACCTAACCCTATCTTACTAGGTTCCTCTATTAGAAAGGAGTACAATCTTGTTGAACAATTCAAGAATACTCCTACTAAGATATCATTATGGGACCTTATTCAAGCCCCCCCTTATTATCGCAACATGCTTCAAAGTACCTTACAACAAGTTCTTGGCCCTTCTAATGTGCAACCGAATAACATAGTAGCCCTCATTCAAGACATAAACGTTGATATTTTTTTTCACCAAAGTGAGCTTCCTCCTTTGGAAGTGAAAAAACAAAATGAAGCTTTTATAATAATAACTTAATATAAACGAATAGGGATAAAGTGAACCCTTGTTGATAATGGCTTTGATCTTAATGTATTTAGTGAAAACCTTTTGGACAAACTTAGAGTGGAAATCAAACATTTGACCTGATTCTTTATCCATCATGGGATTTTATAATGTAGGAAAACAACCACTCAATGTGATCACTTTGCCTATTACAGTTGGGAAGGTCACACTGGAAACACCAATCCATGTTATGCCTCATGATATTGCATATAATCTTCTCTTAGGTAGACTGTGGATTCATGTAATGAATGGTGTGCCTTCTACTCTCCATAGTAAAATGAAATACATCTACAAAAAACAAAGTGTACACACTTGAAGTTGACCCTTACCCAAATAGTTTACACATTGAGAAAAACATAGAAAATCCCTTGAATACATTAACACCAACCACACAAGTGGAACCTGTCCAACATCTTGAACAAGTCATAAAGCTATTAGAAGATGATTGGGGTTCCTTAGACTTCACACCAACCTCCTTAGGAGAATACAAGATCATACAAAAAGACTCTGAAAAGGGAAAAGAAACCGTGGTTTTGTCAACACAAAACTCAGACAACCCTTCACAAGCATCCACCTCAACCACTTTAGATGAAAAGGAAATTACACAACAAACTTTGGCGAACTTAATCATGAACAACCACTGACTCCAAAAGTGATGAAGAAGTTTTATGGAAAAGGTTATGAGCTTCTGAACAACTTGGTTATAATGGAAAAGGATGCGGTGCTAGAGAACAAGGTATCCGCAACCCTATAGAGCCTACAATGCAAGAAAAAACTCATGGTATTGGTTATTGTCCTTTCATAAAAATCAATAAGCCATCACTTCACATCAACACAATCACAAAAAAATCTTCTAAACCAACCTTAACATTAGCGCATACTGAACTAATAGACACTAGTGGGCTTGATTGTTCTCCCTTACAAGCAACAAAACAAACAAAGAAATCCTCGCTTTAAAACATCAATGTCATCTTGCAAAACACTAATGATTTGACTTTGTTAGATTTTACACCTTCCTCTAAAGGAGAGTACAAAATCTCACAATCTAAAGACTCTTGCATACATATGACAACTGATACTAAGCAAGAGATATATTTGCTGCAACTTACAAAAACTACTTCTCCCCTTGACCAAGAGGGTATCTTGTCGAGACTCCTCCAAGATCACTTGATATCCCTTCCTCCTTGCACTATAGAAAAAGGGTCCCTTGTCATTTTCATGGTCTTTAGGCCTTTCTTCATGATACTTGCTCCATTTTTCTTTGATTTAACATTGCAATGTGGCTTGAATGCTCACATTATGTCCTTAAAATTCAAAATATGGCATCTTGTGAAGGTGTTGTGAACTGTTGTAAGACATTTCTACACTCTTCTAGACTCTATTTATTAAAATTCACCTAAAAATCACCTTTTCATCACTTATAAAGTCCTATTTTGAAGTGTTGTAAAGTATTGTAACAAGATTTCATGCTTTTCTAGGAATAATTTCACTATTTACACCTTTCTTATGCTTTATTTGGCCTCTTTATGCCCTTATAAGGCTTAATTAAGTGTGTTTTTGAATGTAAACTAAAAAAAAACATTAAATGTGACTTAATTCCCAACACCCACATTCAATTCCAAGGTGGGACCCATTCGCCATGGGTAACGAATGAGTCCCTCTTGGCTCAAAATTCAAAATATTTTAAATTTTCTTTTCGGTTTTTATTTAAAATCACCTTATGTCGGCCTGTGATGAGGTATCATCGAGTTACTAAGGCAAAAGTGTGTATAAATAAGTGTTTTTCTTCTCATTTCAACCCCTATTCATCAAGTTCACTTATTCACACCTTCATTCAAGTATTCAAGCACTTTACATCATTCAATCAAGCATTAATCAAGTATTTTGGAGCAACCATTGAACATTGTATCTTTAGATTTTCTTCAACAAGGGTTTGGTAAGTTGATAGAATTTGCATGTTATTTTTTTATCATTCTCTTCCATTCCATTTCTTCATTAAGGGTTTGGTTACCAAAGTGGGATTTGACCAAGGCAAATCCCTATAACCTAACCCTTAACCATTTTTCCCTTTTTGCATGTGTGTTTGCAGAATTGTGTATGCAGATTTGGAAAGTTATTAGGTGTTGAAAAGTGGACAAGAAGTCAGTAAAGTGTTTCAAATCAACAACAACCTATTTCAAGCTTGGAGAAGACATTTTGACCATTTTTTGCAGAATTAACTTCGTCAACCTGACAAGCAGTCAACCTCAAATCTGGTGAGTCCCTGATTTCTCAAAATTTTGGGAGTGGAATGATTCACCATCAGTGGTGAATGAGTCCCACCTTAACGCTAGAAATCCAGATTTTGTCAGATTCTGGATCCCGACACTGAGAAACCAACTTTCAACAGTTTTCATCATAAGTAGGACTGATTTTCCATCAGTGGTGAATGAGTCCCAGTAGCAATTTTTAGTGATCTCAGTCAGCATTTAGAATATTCATGAATCTTCATTAGACCTCTAGGTGCACTCTGATTTAACCTTCTTCTTTTCCTTTTTTGCATTTGCTCATATTTAGTTCAAGTTTGTATATAACATTGTGTTTTCCAACATTGCATAATTATTAGGTTTTGCGTTCATAATCTCTAAATTTCATATTTTAATTGCACTTAAATCATTCCATTTGATCTAAATAACATCATACATTTGGGTATGTGCAGGATCATCATGGAAAAAATAGGCCCTGAAGTGGCAAAAAATTCAAAAAAATTAGAGTTAGGCAACTTGACATAAAAATTTGAATAAGTTATCTATATTATTGAACAAAAATATGTAAGAATATAATCTGTATAAAATTGAATGTAGTTTCTAAACTACCAGTTTTTTTTTTTTTAAATCTAGTTGGTGAAAATTTGAAATTTCAATGTAGTAGTACTTAAATTTCAGAAAAAATAAGAAGTGGTGTGTCCGCTCTAACCACCAACCACAATAAAATGATAATATTTTTATAATATTATAGATATAAGTAGAGGAATCATGTCCTGATGTGATGCATATTTTGTAATTTTTTCCAAGTAAATAATTAATTATGAATTTTATTATAACTTTAAAAACATAAAAACTCATATGTCCGAACACCTTAACTTGGTCAAAACTTCATGAATTTTTATTTTAAACTTATAGTGCTGTGAAGCATAGAATGAGCACATGCTCTCTTTATCAAAAATATGATACTTTTTGAAACTATAGATGTTTTTCTAATTAGCCTGCCAATCAAGATTTTAGTCGAATTCAAATAAAATGAATAATACTATTTATTAAATTCAAAATTAAAATTTAATAAATATATTGGTGGAAATATTAGATCTCCTTTAAAACCCTTTTCATTTCATCAATTTGGGTAAAAAGTCATCATCATATGGGCCATCATATCACTTACATATCGCTACTCTTTTTGGCCTATCATGATCCCGCATATACCATTTAGTATTATTTGAGTGAACCTAGCTAGATCATTTGAGTAGGGTTTATCTTCTCCTTTTTGAAAACATCCTAAGAGTGCAAGAGTAGCCTATGTTTTACCTAAAAATCTTATGGTTCATCAACTCAAAAAGAAATTTACCATAAGAATTCTTTTGTATATCATGTAGTCTTTTATGGTCATTTACTTCACGAATGTAAGGATTTGTAAATCCAATATCTAAGGATTTTGGTGCTCTCCCTTATGTGGGGGCACCTCATTCCTCTAAATTGATACTAATTTTCACTCTACCATGCATTCTGGCTCATTCTTATCCTACACTAAGTGGGGGCAAGAAGTTAGTTTGCCTTGTCCTCGTATGTCACTTTTCGTTGCTTATTTTGGATAGTTGATCACCTTTCATGAACATATAAGAGAAAGCTTGGGATGTGATGATATGCCTGCTCTCTCTTTATGTGACATACTCCCTTTTCATGACGTAGCTTATTGGAAACATATGACTTAAGTATGACTTATGAATAAGCTCACTTCTACTTTAATGCAGTTTCTCATAGTACTGGTGTTAGGAATTCCTTTAAAGTGGGGGTCACACATCACCACTCACATTTTATTGTGTGATTTTCTTTTTCTTGTGATGTGCTCTCTTGGAAGCATTAGGTACAATGTTGTTTAGGATGAGACCCTGCACTTGTCCTCTTGGAAACAAGATGAGACCTTTGCACTTTTCCTCTCCTTGGAAGTATTAGATGCCAATGTTCCCTAAGATGAGACCTTGTAGGAACAAAGAAAATCCCTTTAATAAAATCTTACATTCAAAAACATTTTCATTGTGGTGCCTATTAAAGTTATCAGAGGTATAACTTGGTATGGTTGAGCGAAGCCCATTTTGAGGCATGACTTCCCATAGCAGTCTCTGCGTTATGCATACCAACATGAGTGCATAAGTTTTTCACCTTTTAGATTTCTCACCGTGGATAGCCAAGAATCGCATCGCCAAAGTGAGTATGCATTTTGAATAAAAACTAGATCTGACCACATCGTATAGACAAAAAGTCAAAGTTGATCCACCTTTATTTTGACTCTTCTTCCTTCTAGTTCTTGGTCATTTGCATGATCGCATATCTGCTTTATTGCAATTCATTCACCTTGTGTGTGTTCTATTGCGCTTATGCTGGATTGACTTAGGATCTTGGATCCTAGGGGCTTGCACAACCTCCTTTGATCTTTTTCATCTATTTTTCACATTGGTATGATTAGACCTATCTTGAATGTCTACTTTAGTGTGAGTCTTAAGCAAGTTCATCCTCTCACTAAAGTGGGGGCTAAATGTGGACACAAAAAAAGTATCCCTTTTACTTTTCCTCTTGTTTAGGCCCTCCTTGTGATTTTGGCTTAGTTTTGCCTTGATTTAATGTTGTAATGTGGTCAAACACATCCACATTAGTTCTTGGGCCCTTGAGAATAAATAAAAATCCTATGATGCCTTGTAAAAGTGTTGTGAAGTGTTGCAACATAATTTCATGCTTTTCTAGGATCTTAATATTATAATTCATTTAAATAATTCCTTTTTATTACTTACCAAGTCCTATTTCAAAGTGTTGTAAGGTGTTGTAACAAACCTTCACACTTTTCTAGGCTTTTCATCAATATTTACACCTTTCTTGTGCTATAATTGGCCACATTTTATGTCTAAAGGCCTTATTTAAGTGTCTTCTTGAAGAAGAACCCGATAAACATTATTTAATTTATCACAATTTCTAACAACCACTCAAATTTCTTGAGTGGGACCAATTCATCAATAGGGGAGAATTAGTCCCTCTTGGCACAAAAATAAAAATGAATTCAAAATTCTAACAGGTTTTTATTCTTTAAGACATAAGGTCGGCCTGTGACATAGAATTTTCAGGAATTAGGGCATAATTGTGTATAAATATAGGGTTTTCCCTCTCATTTCATCCTAATTAATTCATTCCATCTTGCAATTTCTCTCCTCCTCATTCATCATTCATCATTTTTCTCAAGCAAGCTAGGGCTAAGGATTCAAGCTTATTTTTGAAGCATTCAATGGTAGCATTCTTCAACAATCATTGAAACAACTCAAGACCTTTCATCAAGGAAATATTTTGATTTCATTATTTCATGCTTCATTACTTCATTACTTCATTTTTGTTTAATTACCTAAAAGGGGTTTGACGGCCAAGGCAAACCCCCATGCCCTAACATTCAACATTTATTTCTCCTTATTTGTGTGATTGAAGATTTAGGTATCTTGAAGGCTTGGAGATCATTGAAGAATAGGTTACAAAACTTATTGAGTTCATCTCCTTGTTGGCTAGGTCAAATCTACACAAAAGGTCACTCATAGTGTCGTAAATCAGGGCTCAGAACCAGATACATGGAGAAACATAAAGTGTTGACCGAGAGCTTCAGATTCAACTTTTGGATTTTCAAAAAATTCAAAGTGGACTAAATCACCATTAGTGGTGAATTATTCCTACTGTACTTGTTTTTCAGAGTCAAACACCCATTTGGCTGAAACAAACTTTGGAACAGTTTTCCAAATCTAGGACTAATTCGCCCAGAAAGGCGTAACTGTCCCAATAGGTCAAAATTCCAAAATCAATAGTATTTCTAGTCTCCAACACATTTCTAGGTGCACTCTTCAATCTTACAGTTTTCTGTTCTATTCTTATCACATTTATATTCATCTTTCTAGGTCTTCTTGCATATCACATTGTGTTTTCAAATTCTTATTGTTTTCCAAGTTTACACTTGGTGGTGGACCCCTCATTCAACCTTTTCTCAGCCCCTTTTCCACCCTAGGATATGTTATTGACATATATTTTCCATCCTTAATTGGGGGAAGATCTCTAAGGTCATCCTTGAATGTGAATTACAAAAGCTTTGTCTTCCTAGGTCTAAAACCCTAAGTGGAGACAAATTGCTTTGTTCACACAAACATGTATGAGATGGATCCAATGGATGTAGATCTTGACTCTTGCTTGAGTGTGATAGATCTTGATTTGAATGCTTTCTTAAATCATAAAACCCTACATCATAATTGTTAGCTCAAAAAAAAAATGATACATGAAGACTTTGACATGATGCTTGATACTTGAATAATGCTCTAAAATACTTGATAATCTACCTTTGAATGATCTTGAATGCTCTTGTAAACACTTGAATGCTCTTGTGAACTAAAAATTGGTATAATAATTTTCATTCAACTTGATAGGTGTAAAATGAGTGAAAGAACCTTGTATTTATACTTAATTATGCCAAATTTCTCGAAATTACAACACTACAAGCCGTCATTAAATCTAGGAGGATAAAATATCGCTAAGAATTTGAATAAATTTTTATTTTGGGCTACATGGGACTCATATTCCCAAGGTGACCTATGAGTCCCATTAGGAATAAATTATGGGATCATTTTCAAAAATGCATAGAAAGGTGTAAAATCTAGATTAGGACCCAAAACCCTATGTGGGACTCTTATGCCCAAGGTGGCGTATGAGTCCCAAACCACCAAATCTAGGCCACACAACCTAAAAACACTTGAATTATGATTAGATGTTGATTTGTGTTGGGATCATCCTTGAAAAGATGCATTAAATGAGGCTTGTGGATGTAAAATGAGGCCAATTAAAGCATAAAGAAGCCCAATTATTAATGAAACCTTAGAAAAGTGTGAAGGTGTGTTAAAACACTTTACAACACCCTAAATAAGGTATGATTAGGTTTATTTAGTTTTCAAGGGCCCAAGATCTAATGTGAGCATGTTAAACACACTACAACACTAATTCAAGGCAACATTAAGCTCAATTTTATGAGGTCCCAAACAAGTGTGAAAATGTCACCGACGACATTTTTCGATACTACACTAAATTTATCAAAAAGTGAGTCTCATAGAAGATAGAAGTTTAGATATGGAAGTTTTCTAAATGAAAGAAACTTAAACATAAAGTATTGTTCTTCTCACTCTAATTTGAGGAAGAATATTTTATATCTAGATCTATTCAACATAAAACTAGAAGCCTAGTCATAATTAGTAGAGGAAATTGAAGAACTACTATAAATGAGTGTAGAGAAGAAAAAAAAGAAAACAAAAGGGTTGAAAGGAAAACTATTCAAGTTTCCAACATAGAATCAAACAAGGAAGAAAGTGGAAAATAAGAAAAAATAAAAAAAGAGCCAAAGATACGTGTTGATTGTTTTTCTAGTTGATTTCCTAGGTTTCTCTAAAGATTATCCATGTCTTATTATCAAGAATCCTAGATCAGTGCCCAATGAATGAAAGATTGATCTCACACATTCTCCCTTGCATTTCCAGCTCTATAGGACCTAGGAGTCACCCTCAATAATATTGTTATGGAATTAAACATGGTTACATCATAATGCTTAGTAAATAAAATTCATTCTTGAATAACAAGGGTTTATACGTCAACACCCATAATTGGTACTTTCTTTGTCACCATTATAGCTCTGGTATAAAGTGTAAAATAACTATAAATAAATTTCAAGATGGATAAGGTTTGAATTTTTCTTTGTAAATTTGAGTGTTATTTATAAGATTAAGAGAAAGTCATTCAAGATAAGTTGTTGCCTACCCAATATTACAGAGTTGATAGCTTGTACACATCCTTCACCACATTCTAAACATATTATGATTATCATCGAGTCATTTAAAGTGTATATTAATGAGATCGACTAAGGAATAACAATGAAACTCTATTTAACAATCCAATCTACAGCAACAATATTCTCATTATTCTCATTGAAATAATTTACATTACTCTTTGAACAAAAAATAAACATGAAAATAACCTAGATACAAAAAATGTGTTAGAAACCAAGATCTGATTGCAAACCAGAAAAATCACCTTCCACAAAAGAGAAAAATGAAAAAGCAGAGATTTGCAAAAGATGTGCAAATTTATATATTTGAAGTACCCAATAATTACATGATAAAGATTTGCTTTATAAAAGAAAAGATGCATAACCCTAATATTATCTTGAGCAACAAGATAGCTCAATAAGATAAGGATAAGAACCTATAACTTAGGAATTAAATAAAGCCTAAGTAAACTTATGCAAAGTGTAATTAGTAATTAATTACACCAACACCCCCCCATAAGTGCAACTTAGGGAGAAGCAAATTATTATGAAAATATGAGTCCCGACAACAAGGCCTAATTAGGTGCTCATGTACAAATGCAAAGAGAGAGAAAACCCAATGGGAAAAACCCCCCCTTAGAGAGATGAACTATTGTGAAGAAGCACTGGAAGAACTCTAAAGAAGCAACACTCAAACCCCAAATTTGGCAAGCAAGGAAAGATACTTCTATTTGCAAAATACCGTATTAGAATCACAAATGCAATAGTATACCCGATGCTAAGGAACATTGGAAACTCACATACCAGATCAACCCTGGAATCTATAAGCAATAGTAGATGAAAGGATGAACGGACCCATAATGATGACAAATCTAGAAGTTGTGTCTCTCGAAGCCAATTCCAAACTGAAACTAAAACTGCCCATAAGATGAGTACCATCAAGATTATGGAACATTAACCATAAAAACATGGCCTTCAAATGAGAAAGATCTGAACCAATGCGGATCAAGAACCATAAAATACCAATGTGAAGTGTGAACTGATGCAAACCAAAGATGTGTCTAGATAAACAAGAAAGAAGCTAAAAGGAGACAATAGGAAACTAGAAAACCTCATGTGAGTTGTCACCAATACAAAATATGGATGCAAGAACCCTCCTTAATGGAACTTTATACCAGTTTGTTATTACAATACACACTGATTGCAGAAGGAGAGAATGCAAAACTACAAAAACATAAGCGAAAATGCAAACCTAGTGCATGAAAGAAAAATTAATGCATGCATAAAATAATGTACACATATTCTATAAATGACCTTAGATCTGCATAGAGGCTGAAACCAACTTTCCAACGCCACAAAAATCGTGAAAAATGGATAAGCGAGTCAAAAGATATGCTTCCCAGAGTGAAAACGGAAACATCTGACTTCCAAGGCTGAAAAAGAGATCAAAAAGGAAAAACAAAAATACCACACCTACACTACTATGTAGATCTTAGAAACAAATTTCCGACAATATCTTGTTTGCAAAAAAATGACGCCGTATGTGAAAGTTATGTGCGTTTCCGTGAAAGTGCTCGAAAAAATTCCAATTTGGCTCCCAGAAGCCCTTAGGGGCTAAAAAAATAAAGCCCCTGGTCGCCTAGGCGGACCAGGGGCTGAAGTGCAGAGTTTTTCAGTGGAGCCCCCAGTCATCCATATGACCGGGGCAGGGGCTGTAAGTCTAGCCGGGGGTTGGGCGCATAGCGCCCAGCCCCCCATATGGCCAGCAGCTCTGTTTTAAGCCCGGGAGGGCTGAGTCCAGGGAGCAGCGAACTAGCGGTTGTGTGTGGTGGCGGTGGTCTGGCGATGGCTGCCGAGCGGCGTGTTCCATTTATTTTTGCAAGCACCGGATTTGAACCAAAACTTTTTAAAAAAATGAGCCTCAAAAACTGTGCCTGGGGGCCATACGACCCTTGGGCAAACAAATTTTGCCTCTTCGGATGACTGTGTCCAAATCAGAAAAAATTTATATGAAAATAGGGTTTTTTTGGGTGCTGCAATTCCAATGGCAAGGTCCGTTTGGGCCCAAAGTGCTCTGAAAATTAGGTGACCCCTAGATCTATCAGAAAAATCACCGAGCTGGAAACCCTCACAGATCTGGCAAATGGTGACGAAAATAAATGAAATAAAAGTCATTTATGACTTTTTCCATCACTCTGAATCCAATGGAAAAACCCAATCTAATCCAAGATGCTGCATAAAGATGATCGAGGAATGAAACCCTCAAGGGACCTCAAACAAGCTCTGCAATGTGTTCCTCCAAAAAAGCTGAGAAGGGGCTACAAATTGAGGCTCTGATACCATGTTAGAAACCAAGATCTGATTGCAAACCAGAAAAATCACCTTCCATAGAAGAGAAAAATGAAAAATAAGAGATTTGCAAAAGATGTGCAAATTGATATATTCAAAGTACCCAATAATTACATGATAAAGATTTGCTTTATAAAAGCAAAGATGCATAACCCTAATCTTATCTTGAGCAACAAGATAGCTCAATAAGATAAGGATAAGAACTTATAACTTAGGAATTAAATAAAGCCTAAGTAAACTTATGCAAAGTGTAATTAATAATTAATTACACCAACAAAATGTACATGGAAATATCTAGAATCCTTGATTGTATTATGCAAGAAATATCACATTACATACTGGAGATAGTTATTGGTTTGTGGAGCTTGATTAAATTTTGGAGTTAATAGTTTGGCTAATTTGTAGGTAAAAGTACAAAGTTATGTCACACTTTTAGCCAATGTATTAGCACAAGTGAATTTAAGTATTTCTAACTAAAAATATATTTGGGTCAAACGTATGATCTCGTAAGATTCATTCTAGCTAAGTTAGATATATCTGGACAACTTTTCCAACTAAAATTGTTTACTAAATGCATATGTAGCACCGCTTTGAGGCCAATTTACCAAAAAAAAATATTTATTTGAAAAAATTGATGTTTTAACAATTTTTACACATGTAGATAATATTTAATTTTTTTTTATAAAAATACCCTTTTGTAGATCCATAAGTGTAGTTTTCAAAAACTATATATTTTAGTAATTAAATTATTATTTGTATTTTATTTTTTATTTTTACTAAAAGTAGGTTATCAACACAAAATATTAGGTTGATTACCACATGACAAGGAAAAATGGTAAAACTTATTAAAAAATATAAAAAAAATATGATACATTAGATAAAAGAATCTATATCAAGAGGGTATATTTTTTTCCATTTTAGATAAATAGATAATATGAAAGTTGATGTCCAATGGAAACAACAATGTTTCAATAGGTGTACATTCTAATATTTATTTAAAAATATATATTAACAAAATTGGAAAAAAAAAACCATGCACTAAAGTTTCAAGTTATAAATATACACAAAAAAATGAAGGATAAAAAATAAAAATTACTATACTAGCACTTGTACCTAAAGGAGGTTCAAGGATTACGCAGGGATAGAAAACTATATGTATGTTAATATGTTAGAGATTATGTGTTTTTGCATGTGTTTGTATGGATGTCATTTGCTACAAATTCTAATTTAATGTGGTTGGATTAGGAAATTAGTAATAAGTGTTAAATAATGGAATGAAATAAATTCATTGTTACATAAGTAAGCATGGTATTGTAGTCCAATTTGAAATATATATAATATTGATTGTAAAATGTAAAAAATTTTGGTAATGCATATTTTCTTATATCAAATTGAATGATACTTTCATAAAAATTATAATTGTGGCACTTTGGTTGTCCATGAATCCACTTTATATGGTACAATTTTTTTGTTGGTACCAAATAGGATCCCCACTCTTTTCTTCACATTGTGTTGCAAATACTAAATGGTTAGATTTACATCAACTAATTTTTAATGGCATACCATCAAGACCGTAGAATAACAAATACCGAAAATATAACATTATTAATAACCCACTTACCACAGCCTTATACTTGCATCAATGATTCACAATTTTTCATGAAGAAGTAATACAAAATCTTTCATGTGTAAAATATTATTGGTATAGATATGAATGAAAACATCAAGGGTCTACATAAAACATGTGCATCATCAGATTTCATAAGCCTAAGCATAGCTACTCTAATACAAAAAACCATGCATCTTCCTCGAGAGTATGCCATTTATGTAATACACAAGCATTTTTTTGTTGCAACTCTAATATCTCTTGCATGCATCTTTATTTAATTAATTATTATGTTTAATTTATTATGTAATTGTTGTGCGTCAAGACACACGCCTAATCGAAAGCGGGACCTCTTTTTTGGCAGTGTCTTTGACCTTGATTTATTGATCTATCATTTTAGTCTTGACATGCTGGTCTTGTTTGCTTGACCCTTCTCGAGGTTGGCATTGATCGTAATTGCATTTTGGCCAAGTCCGATTAATTGGATCCGGATTTTCCACCGCGGATTTCCTGCTCGTTCCTGTCTGCTGGAAGGATTCTCCGATTCCCGGGTTTCTACCGATCTCTCGGATTTTTCGGTCCCATCGATTTTCCTGACTCGCCAAAACCTCATCTTCCCCGATTTCCCCTGGCAGCCTCGTGACATTTTAACTGTGAGCCCGCATTCCCGATTTTTTCGAAATTCGCTGGGCTCCTTGCTCAACTTGTCGTAAATGTCTATCGCCAGCATTAATGGTCGAGGTACTGTCGACGGTATAAAATGAATTAGTATTTTCTGATTCATTCTAACTCCATTGCTTCCTTGCTGACTGCTCTGGCGATTGAGATTTTCATTTGAGCTTTGAGGGATTGATCCTGCTTTGTTTGCGTGAGGATTTCTTGAGTGCTAGTGCCAGTATTTTTACCTCCTGAGCGTGTTCGTTGCGTGGTCGACTTTTTAAGCTCGAATTCCGTCCGCCTTGATCCATGGTATGTATCCATTGCCCTTCCGTTTGCTTACGAGATGATTTGGGGTTTTCTTGCACTGGGTATTGTTAAATTTGGGTCGGCCCTTGATTTGATTTTGATTTTGTATTTATAGAGTCGGGGTCCGTCCCGTTTTTATTATGGAACCCCATTATCCATGCCCTGTGAGCTCCATTTGTCCGCTGGATTGCATATTTACCCTTTAGATGGCATTTTGGGTCGGATTGCTTGTTTGTTTCGGGCGCGAAATGTGTTATCATGCGAAATTAGGGTTTCCCTTAGTGTTCGGCCCAGAACGATGATTTTATTTTATGCTTGAGTGACTTTTGTCCCGTGTCATGTTGGCTTCCCGTCCTGTTAAGATTGGAGGGCTTTTAGGTAAATCCTGAACCGATATTTTGAGCCCTAAAGCTTGCTCTGGTTTTAATGGCGGAGAGTTGGTCATTCGATTTAGGGCACCATTATTTTAACACGGGGATCCATCCTTTGAGGGCTTTTGAGAGTTGAAATCCTTTGCATACTTGAGATTGTTGATTATTGCTAGTTTTGGGATCATTTGAGCTCAGGTAGTGGAGATCCCGCGGTCGTTCGAATCTTGGTGCACGTTTTGCCATTTTTCGGGTTTCGAGGACCATCGCGGAATTTCTTTGCTCTCGGATTTTCCCGGTTTGGGTTTTTTCCGCGGGTTGGCTTTATTCCCGGTGCATTTTATGCTGTCCGCGAAAATCCGTCCCATCCGGATTTTTCTGGATTTTCTGTCAGTTTATGTTCTTTTGTATATTTCGATCATAGGATTGATGGAATGATTGTTTATGCTTATTTATTGTTGCCAATGAGTAAATTTAACGATTATCCTTTGATTTTCCATGCGCAATTAATGATTTATCTGACTAATGGTGCTTTGGTAGCAGGAATCCGTCTGGGTCGGATTTCCCCGAAATTCCACCTCGACGGTATTTTCCCAGATTGCGAGATTTTCCCGAACTGTCTGATTTCTCCGGATCCCGATGGATTAGTAGTTAGCAACTGATTTTGGTGGATTTATATGATGTGTGCTAACCCCTTTGGATTAATATGAGCTTAATAATTGGATTCTAATGACAATTCTTGAATGTGCAGGCCGAATCAAGCAAGGCTACTCCTGGGAAGTCCAAAGGTGGTGCAGGGGCATCTTCAGTTTCTGAGACAGAACGGTTGAGATTGGACATGAAGAGCCAGGTTCCTGAAAGTAAGATATCTTCCGTGTGGGCTGATGTATCTGACACCAACATCGGTGCCTGGCGCTATGAGGAGTTCAAGCAAAGAACGGCTGAGAAGGACCAGTCAGCCTTGAGACAAGGAATGATGAGCTCGGGATTGGTGCATGTGGCAGGGTTCCCTCCGGCGGTTCAGTGCTACGAATTGATTCTTGAATGTGCCCGAAAATATGCTTTTGATACACAGATAGTGGTCAGTACTGAGGGACGGGTCTTGGCCAACTTCAGTCCGGCCTCCATTGCCCGGGCCTTCAGCATGCCGGATCTCCCCTCGGTCTGTGCTCTAAACATTGACACTACCCGAACATACTATGAGAATGAGCCAGTTAAGGCTCAGCAGATCATCAACTCATGGCTGGAGAAGCCAAAGTCTCACCATTCCAAATTGCCTAAATAGTTGCACAGGGTGAAGTTCAGGCCGGATATCTATGATGCCATCACACTGTTGAGCAGGGTGGCCGGATTGAAAACTGCCGGGGTATTGGAGAATTGGATGGTCCACGTGATCACCAAGATGAGTCAGGGAACAAATTATCACTAGGTAGGACTCATCAGCGCAGAAATAGACAAACAACTGAGA
>VDFB02122120.1:0-25151 GCA_007258455.2 Sequoia sempervirens | reverse complement strand
TCATGGTTATGGAATCATTGACAATGATTCCATAACCATGAGACCACATTTCTTTGAGGCATTTTTTCAAACAGTTCACTGCCTTGACAATTCATTGTCATGGCATTCCATCACCATGAGACCACATTTCTTTGAGGCATTGTTTCAAACAATTCACTGCCTTGTCTATGCTACAACATTTTTCATACATGTCTACCAAAGCATTTTATCAAATAGTTCACTGCCTTGCTGCTATGGCTAAAAGCCTAAAACAGGTGCTTTCAAACAAGCTATGGATGCTTGGAAATTTTTTATCAAAGCATAATAGTAAGCAACAAGCAATGGTCTGATAGTTTCTTTCGTGCAAAAATCAGCACAATTTTATTCACGTTTTTTGGTGATTTTGCAATTTGAAATGGGAAAAAATTGTTGACCAAAAGGACAACGATTTTTTCAAAAAATCGGGGAAAAAATCGTCCAGCTTGCCAATTTTTTAAAAATCACGATTAATTGGGATTTTTTGCAAATTTATGCTTCTATGGTTCTGAAAGGGCAAAAGGTAACCGCACTTGTGGATTGTGGGGCTACCCACAACTTTACCAACGAAAATTTGGCCACAAGAATGAACTTAGAAACAAAAGATTTTAAGGACTTTAATGTGTCCTTGGCTGATGGATCTACCACATGTACCAAGAAGATTGCACAACTATGTCTCACATTGGGGAAGCATCCAATCAAGGAAGATTTCTATGTTGTAAACATGGGGGACATTGATGTAATTATGGGTGTCTCATGGCTGCACTCTTTGGGACGTTTTTACCTAGACTTCCCAAAATTGGAACTTTGTTTTCAACATAACGGACAAGAAGTCCTCTTACAAGGATTATTCGATGGATCCCCAAGAGTAGTCTCATCCAAAAGAGGTTTTCTACTAGATATGGTCAAGTAGAATGGGCTGCCCAATGCATGATCCTTGACAAATCCTCCCCCCAAGGCAAAGCCATACATGTTGATATACAACCCATCCTTAAGAAACACAAAAAGGTATTCAAAAACATTCCACCAGGCCTTCCTCCCAAAAGAGGTTTTGAACACATCATAGAACTTGAAAAAGGAGCTAAACTTGTAATCACTACACCTTATAGGCACCCCCAAAAATTTAAGGAAGAAATAGAAAAAACTATTAATGAGCTTTTCGAAATAGTTCATATTCAACCAAGTTCAAGTCCCTTTGCATCCTCAATGGTATTAGTGAAAAAGAAGGATGGTACTATGAGAATGTGTATATTTTTTAGAGCCTTGAACAAAAAGACTATAAAAAAACGTTACCTTATTCCAAGAATTGATGAACTGCACGGTGCAAAATACTTTTCTAAGATTGACTTATGATCTGGTTACCATCAAATTAGAATGAGGAAAGAAGATATCCCTAAAATAGCTTTCTGATGTCATTATTGACATTTTGAATTTTCGGTCCTACCTTTTGGTTTAACCAATGCACCAGCAACATTCCAATCATGCATGAACCATATATTCAAGAAACAACTAAGGAGGTTCCTACTAATATTCTTTGATGACATTTTGATTTATAGCAAAACATGGGAAGAACACCTTAAGCATATTGATGAAGTCTTTGGAATTCTTGAGCAGGAATCACTATATGCCAAAGCCTCCAAATGTGAATTTGGATTAGAAGAGATCCTATATTTAGGACATAAAATCAATGCCCAAGGAAGTAAGTGTGAAAGAGGAAAAAATCAAAGGCATCAAAGAATGGCCAAAACCAAGAACTCTAACCCATCTAAGGGGATTTGTGGGCTTATGTAGTTACTACTAACGATTTGTCAAAGGATTTTCCAAAATTGCTGCCCCACTCACGGACTTAACAAAAAGAGGAGCTTTTGTATGGAATGAAGTAGCCCAACAAGCTTTCGAAAACCTTAAGGAGATAATGAGTCTTTCCTCGTTCTAGCGATCCCTGATTTTACATTGCCATTCGAGCTAGAGTGTGATGCATCCGGGGAAGGCATTGGACCAGTACTTATGCAAAAAAAACACCCAATTGCATTCGAAAGTTGCAAACTCCTTGAAGCTGAAAAACATTACTCCATTTACGACAAAGAAATGCTAGCTATTATGCATGCATTAGCCAAATTTAGGTAGTATCTGGTTTGTGGGAAGTTCATTGTTAAAACTGATCACAACTTAAGGTTTTCCCTAAATCAAAAAGATCTAAATGATCATCAACAAAAATGGGTCAGCAAGTTACAAGCTTATAACTTTGACATAGAATACTTGAAGGGAAAGAACGACATTGTAGCTGATGCACTATCTCGCAAACTATCCCGCAAACCCTACTTATGCTCCATAACAAGCATTTTTGCAGAATGGAAGAACTCAATCATTGCTGAATATGCCAAAGATTTACATGCAAACAACATCCTAGAGGGAAATCTTCAAAATGAAGAATACAAGGTAGTGGAAGAACTCCCTCTATACAAAGAGAGGATATATCTAGTACCATGGTCAAAGATAAAGGAGATCATTAGAGAATACCATGACAATCCCTTTGTTGGACACCTAGGATATTACAAAACCTATAAGCAAGTAAGGGAGAAATATTCTTGGAAAGGTCTTAAGAAAGACATCTTACAACATGTTCAAGAATGCATGACTTGTGTTGTACCCAAAATAATTTTTTTGGCATTTTGTATAAATTGAGCTAAATCTTGTTAAAATGCCGTTAAAAGTCTGTTTTTGGTCAAACCAAACATAGGGTCTTTGTGGGTTTTTGTCAAGGAACACGTGCAAAATTCTGAAAATTTGAAAATCAAGGTTTTACGCCCCTATTTTCAGGGAAACCCCCGAAAATAGGACCTTCCTAGAAATGATTGAAAATGATTTTGATAGGATTAAAAGGCTTCACGATCACATTGGTCAAGTCAGAATCATCAAAAGACATGTTTTACTCTGGTGGGTCTATTTCTATTTTTCAGGAACAAAGTTAGGAGCTCCGCAACCATTAATGGCAGATTGGCCAGTACCAGGTGCTGAAAGCTAAGCTTCAAAAGCTTCAACGATGCAACCATGGTGAAAAAGATCTAAAAAGATGCTATTTGATGAAGGAGATTCCTGAAACCCAAAAAGGTCAAAATTTGACTAACTCTGGAAATGCTACGAAGGAGAAATCAGTTCACGAGAAAAAAAGAGCCTTTTTCAAGTAGGGGCGCCCTTGATTCTTAAGGGTCAGATGCAGCTTGATGAATCATCCAAGGTAGTCATCCTCGACGTTCACCTGTAGGCTCGACAACGAAACAATCAGCAAGATCATCTGATAAAGTGATCACCAGTGACCGTCAGTAGAGTAAAAAGAGGCAGTTGACGAAGACATCATAAATGGTTGTCGAAGGAGATTCTCAAAATCGGAAAAAGCCGAAAATTGGCTAACTCTGGAAACGCTACGAAGGGGAAATCAGTTCACGAGGCAAAAAGAGCCTTTTTCATTGAGGGGCGCCCTTGATTCTCAAGAGTCAAATGTAGCCTGATGAATCATCCAAGGCAGTCATCCTCGGCGTTCACCTGCTGGCTCGACAACGAAACAAACAGCTAGATCATCTGATGAATTGATCATAAGCAACTGTCGACGAAGCGAAAAGAGGCAGTTGACGAAGTATCAAGAAATGGCTGTCGAAAGTGAAAATCAAAGCAAAAAGAGCCTTTTCCAAAGAAAGGCTCCCTTCTTTCTGGACCTCTAGATGTTGTCAAATGACTAAAGGCCTCCCAGGACAATCTTCTCAGCCTAGATAGATCTCAACAACGCAACTGCGAGCACAGGCATCTGACGTAGCAATCAACGAGTAATTAGGATCAAACCAGGGCACATTTCAGAAAAAGATAACTAAGCAGAGGAGCAAAAGTGCCCTTTTCAATGAGGGGCGCCCTTGAATAAAGGGACCCCAAACTGACTTCTGAGTTTTCCAACTCCAGTCATCTTTGGCGAAATGGAGCTGGCTACCTGACGAGATATCAAACGAGATCATCTGATTCTCCGATCAACGAGAAATCCAGATCAAAGCACGAGAGGTCAATTCAAAAGGCTGAAGAACGAAGATTGAAAATTCACCAAGGCAAAAGAAAAAGCGCCCTTTCTTGGAAAAGGCGCCCTTTCTTTTGAGGCCTTGAACTCAGCTTTTTGCCATCATGTCTCCCAGGCACTTCCCTTCAGGTTGGATCCAGCTCAACAGTGAATGTACCAGCAACAGCCCAGGATCAATAGATCAGGCTAGATTCAGGATCAAACTGAGGTCATTCAAGAGAGAAAATAATAAAAAACTTGCAAAACTCAAAAGGGACGCCTAGAAGAAGTCAAAGGCCAAAGTTGTTGACTAAAGTCAAGATATTTTGAGATGAACTTGGCCAACTCACTCCACGATCAGTGGAAATCACCTTTTTTGAACTTAAGATCAAGCCAAAACAACTTTTGATCATGAGTTAAGTCCCCAAACTTGTGGATCTAAGGCTTGAGTCTATGTAATCAAGGTATAGGCATCCCACTTCATTATTTCATTGCAGGTTGATGATCAAGAACATCCATAAGCTCTCAAGGACGCCATTTACAAATCTGGCCAAGGTTTTCATCCGTTCTTCGATATTCTTGCAGATCTGAAGCAGAAGAAGATTGCTAATCTGAGGTTGGATTCAGAGACAGATTTTCTCAGGGAGTCAGATAAAAACTTCCAATCCATCTTCTGTCTACTTCCTCTCTTCTTGTCTTAGGTTTTCTTGCATGTCACACAAAGCAGCAAGCTACATCAGATCTGATCAATTGGGTAGATTCAGCATAATTTTCCAGTGAAACCCATCTCGTCAGATTTTACAGAATTAGCAAACTTGCTACCCCTATTTTTGGGGGTTTTCCCAAAAAGTTTCAGAATCAAAATTTTGAGGAATTGGGCTTGTTCAGCATTGAAGCACGAACAAAACCCATGTGCCAGACTTTTTCAAAAAAAATACTTCTCGGCAGGGCGCTATTTTCAGGGGTTTTTCAGAAGTTGTCTGAACACATCCGTGTTTACAGTAAACAGGTGAGTTCTTCTTCACAGAATGACAATTTGGCGTCCTTGGGCTCCAATTGAACAACTAGACCTTGCACCAGCAACTCTCCAACCAGATCTTACACACATTGCTGGAGGGCAAACGAACATCGTCAGTAGTCTGCGGATCTTTATCTTTGAAAAGAATACATCTCCCGCTCAGTGGAGAGCCGCAGCAATTACTCTGGACGAAGAAGAAAGAAAGGCTGGTCTTGCAGAAAAAAGACCAGTATTACCACCTCCCGCGTGGTAGTAAGCACCTTGGCTTGCTAGCTGCGAAGAGGTCATTCCAAACACGGAGCCGCCAAAGTTACCAAGAGCAACATCTTGCACAAGAAGAGGAGATGTCGTGTCATTAAAGCATTGACTATCCGGAAATGGAAGAAGTCAACACATAGATCAAGGAGCTGTTGACCGGAAGTGGTGAAGTGTGAAAAGACACCAAAGAAGGACGTCTTACACCCTCCAAGTGACATTTATGATACTTGAGTTTGACTTGATGCTTCTTTCCAAGTCAACTCAAGATGATATTAAATGTAATTGGAGTTAACTTGATGCCCCTTTCCAAGTTAACTCCATATCCCACAAATCATGCATTGTCAGATCCCACTGATTAAGGATGTCTAATCGGCTTCCATAATTCGTGGATCTTAGATCTCCACTAAATGTGGATGCCTATTTTGGGGGGATACTTTACATTAAAGTTCGCCTTTAGTTTACTTTCAGTCAACTGAAGTAGTTTCCAGTTGACTCTTTGTTTACTTTCAGTTAACTGAGGTAGTCTTCCAGTTAACTGCTTGTTCCCCCTTTTTAGGAATAAATCTTGCTAATTAATTGGCAATAACTCATTGTTAACTCAAGGAGATTTTGGGGTTGCCCACTCCTTTGAGTTCTATAAATAAGAGCCTTGGGCTCATTGTTTGTTTAACCTTTACTTGCTATGCAAAATTACTGCGCCATTGTTGCCAACAGCTTTGAAAGCGAATATTTGTTCACTCTTGGATGAGAGTTCGTTGGTTGATTGTAATTGTGCATGATTTCGTGCCTTTGCTATCCCAACCTTTGTAATTTGTTGATGAAGCTTGAAGAAGAATATCAGAAGGCGCTTGCATTTTGATCTACCTATTTGAGTTATTTCTACGTCTTGTATCAAATAGCTTGTTGTTTCATTTCCCTCCTCGAATAGGTGTTCCTCCTCCTTGGATATTTGTCATTGATAGTTATCGTTTGTTGTTGTTTAATCATAATGTATGTCCTTCAACCTATACTTCGGATAGGGGTTCCTCCTCAACAAGTTTGTCAGCCAAGACATCGTCAATTTGTTGTTTCTTGTAAACCGTTTCCTAGCCCATACCTCGGATAGGGGTTCCTCCTCCTTGGCAGGTCTCAGATCTAGTTTACCGTAAAGAGTGTTTGCTTGGACCAACCTTATCCCGGCATATATCCGAGAGTTCAGAGCCTCGGCCATATTCTCAGGAGATGGCGAATTCAGGTGATCCAACCAATCCATTCCCGCTCCTATACCCTCATGCTCTGTTTACCTTGAAGGTATTGGATAGATTAAAAGCTAGAATAGTTGTAGTTAAGATCTGCAGAAACCAAAGAAAAAGCTTAGTTAAGGGCGCATTGTGTTTGTGCACCCTTGTGTCCTACCGCTAAGGGTACAAAAAGATAGGAACCTTTTGTTTACCTTTTCCTTCCTTACGCATTGTTACAAAGCGAGAGGGAATTCTCCTCTTAAATAAGGAAGAAGTGTTGCAAAACATTTGAAATAGCCGAACGCTACAATCAAAGACTCCGTGAGGTACTAATTTAAACAACTTTCCAAAGGAACAAAACACAACAGACCTATCCAACAGGCCTCCTACAACCCCTACCCATACCTAATCAAAAATGGGAAAGTGTCTCCATGGACTTCATAACCGGACTTCCCAAAGTGCAAGGCAAAGATTGTATATACATAGTGGTGGACCGCCTTACCAAGTATGCACATTTCATTGCAATATCCACAAACTATAGAGCACCTCAAGTAGCCGATGTTTTCTTCAAGGAGATTTTTAGATTACATGGCCTACCTAGAAACATAGTCAGTGATAGAGATAATCGTTTCCTTAGCTTGTTTTGGCAAGAACTCTTCCAACTAGCAAGAATAGAACTCATGCAAAGTACAAGTTACCATCCCCAAACTAATGGGTAGACAGAAATTGTAAAAAAATGGGAGGAAGGATACTTAAGGAACTATGTTATGGGGCAACAAAATGCATGGATCAAGTGGTTGCACCTTCAGGGAACTTTGTTATAACACAACCCATCATATGTCAATAGGGATGAGTCCCTTCAAGGCCTTGTATGGGTATGAGGCAACCTCATTTGGGATTTTAATCCTTCAAGGAAGTCGTGTACTAGGGGTCAAAGACTTTGTGCAACAAAATATGGACATTATGAATACACTTAAAGACAATCTACATCAAGCACAAAACCAACAAAAGATATATGTTGATAAAAGAAGGACCGAAAGGACATTTGAAGTTCAGGACTTGGTTTTTCTAAGGTTACAACCCTATAAGCAATCATCAATCAAGGTAAGTGGAGCCGAGAAGCTCAAACCTAGATTTTATGAACCAAAATTTTTTTTAAGAAGGATATGAGAGGTTGCCTACAAGTTGGAACTACTAGAAAATAGTAGAATCCATAATGTCTTTCATGTGTCTCAACTCAAAAAGGTGTTGGGACAGCATGTTATTCCATGTTTAGAATTACCTTCGCTCGACGATGAAGGCAAGTTAATTTTGGAACCCAAAACCATTCTAGATATGCGAGAAAAGAGATTGAGGAATAAGTCTATTCCTGAGCATCTAGTTAAATGGAAGGGTCTACCTACAGAAGACACCACTTGGGAAGGAGCCGAGATCTTTGATCATCCAAATTTAAAATTGCTTGAGGACAAGCAATATTGGGAAGGGCGGACTATCATGCCCCCATCAGGTTTCAGACCACCATCGCAGCCTTTATTAAAATTGCAAACAATGATAAAAATACCACCGCTCATATCCAAGACTAATTAATTAATCAACACTAGACATGGGCGGCAACTCTACAAAGGGACATAATTAATAATTAATAAAATGATTTAAGGCAGCGATAAGCTTGTGGAGGGGCGTGTCCCTTACCAAGGGAAGGGTGTTGATAAAAAGCTATGTCTTTTCCCCACCATGGAGGATATAAAAGGAGGAACATTTCAAATGGAGAATCATCATTGAAGAAGACCAAAATAGAAATCTGCAGATTCAGAAAAGCAAACAACTATCAATACACACAAGGATTGGTATGCATTTGATTGTATATGCATTTAATGTATAATCTTGGTAGGCATATAAATTTATATATAGCTAATTTCACAATGACTAATATGCAAAAGGAGAGAAATGTTATGTCTAAATTGGTAAATAAGGATGTAAGAACCCTACTGGTTCAAACTGTTGCTGAGTGATGAATGTTTGTGTTTTGGTAGTTTTGCACTTTTTGTGTTTTTGAATAATATATGATTTTTGGTATTTTTTTTTTGAAATATAAGCCAGGCAATGACAAATGCAAGAAAATATACAGATAATCGAAACAATTGGAAATATAAAGAGGCTGCAAGTGATATTTATTATCTAGAGAATATTTCTATAAGATTTATTTCTTAACTTTGCATACCCAGAATCCAAGAATATTAATTCTTGAAAATCTAGAAGCGACTGCAGCCAAGAATAGGTTTGGTAAAGTAATCGATTTGCTGCTATGATGAAGTTGTCCAACTTGAAAACTATACAAAATGCCTTTATTGAAGAAGGCGTCCAAAATGGTGAAGACGTGTGCACAAATGACAAGGCGTTTTTCCCTTGGAGTCAACACATGTGGCTAAGAGGGAGTACGGCTGCTATAGGTATAGCAATACGACCTTGGTATCTATGCCAATAATGATGATAAATGCTGCCACAAAGGAATCTGCCCTTCACAATGAAATTCAGTCTCAAACCCCTCGATGAATCTCCACAATTATGCTTTGTTTCCACCTCTAAAGTGAAGCTTTCTCAAACTTCAGGCACCTCCACCGGGGTCTTTCACAACCTAGGAATGCACAAACTTCGAAGTAGCTACGCTCTCCAAAGCTGATAATGGAAGAAAAGGCCGAAACCCTAGGTTTATTCTTCTCAATAGTAGAACTCTTCAGAATCAAATATCAAAATCCCGAATGAATTAATAATAGCTTGGTTGATCCCTTTATATAATTTTTCTCCAAGAAGAGGTTGATCCTCTAGAAGATTTTTTTCAATCATTTAATAATGTTATTAAATGTGCATTTTATAACTTTATTAATAATTCCTCAAAGTGGGCGCCCATTTAATTAATCATTTAATGTGCTTTAAGTCATTAAATGGCCCCTTTAGACATAAAGTTATAATAACATTATAATATGCATTTTTAATAATTAATTATTATTAAAGTCACCTTAAATAATAATTAAATGATATAACTTGCACATTAATCCTTATTTCGCCAAGCCAATTGAAAGCTGGGATCAACACTGCTTCCACAACCCATCCAGGTGCCTTACTATAAATAGTAACACCAGATTCTCATGCCTTGCTGACTTACTATAAATAGTAAGTGTGTGAAACAGAGTCCTGAATCACCTAATGAAGGCCAATCTTGAACCAAAATGAGCTCTAGAGAAGAAAACACACTGATATTTGCCAAACAAGACCCTCTAACCATCTGCATTAGCCTACGAGGGTCAGCTAATAGGCCAAACCATCTAGAAATTGGAACGAGCTAAAAAGGGGACATTACAAAGGAAATAGTAAATTTATTTATATAATTATAATCTACATCCTTTTCTTTAAGCAATTATGTGTAGGGTTGGCAAGGAAACATGTTAGGGAAGGGCGGTATAGGTTCTCACAATGTAAGTACACCACCCTAGGTTGGATGGAATTGTCTTGGTTGGATGTTCCTGCCACTTAGGGCTAGGGGGTATGAGTGCGCCCTTGGGCTTAATTGTGATGAATAGTGTATAGGTTCTCACAGTGTAAGTACACCACCCTACGTTGGATGGAATTGTCTTGGTTGGATGTTCCTACCACTTGGGGCCAATGGGGGTATGAGCATGCCCTTGGGCTTACTTGTGATGAGTAGTTTTTTTGGTGCCCTATCATGCGTTTCCCTCCAATCCCTACCATGATTGGTTATTAGAAAAGACTCTATAGATTGGATTCAAGTTTAAGTTGTTATTCATTATTTGATAAATGTTAATAGTACATTAACTTCATTTATTGTTAAGTTCAATATTTATTATATAATTTACTATGGAATAGTATTTGTAAAACAATTTTATGCCATGTAAGTGTCACTTAAGGAAAATTTAGGCACACTCCAAGTAGGGGACATTACAATAAGGTTGAGGTTGGTGTACTCCTAACCTTAGTAGACAACTAGGGTTTTCATCCCAGTAGTTTGCCTTAGGAATTTATCCCAAGATTTGCATCAATTTCCATCCTAATTACGCCCAGTTAGCAAGACAAATACTTATACATGATCATGCAAGGCGCTATGAACAACAGTAGGTTGACCAACATAAAATTTTAATTTATTTTAATTTTATTACAAAATGGGTCGGCCCAACCAGGCATCATATCTTAAAATTTAAATTTGGTTTTATTTAAATATTTATTTATTATTATTATTTTATATTTAAATATATATTACATAATTTGGTATTGAAAAACACCTTTAGAAATGAGTGTTGGCCGACCCAGCTAAGGGAGGGACATGATAGATGTAGCTGTGCAAACATCTCAATGTGTTGTAGATTCACATTCTTTTCTTCCGTGGCATCACCCAACAACTCACTCTTACTGTAGTACTATTTACACCATGAATTACTGTCTCATGAAATTTTTTTAGGAACACATTTTTCTTTTCCTCAAATTCCATCTCCAATTCCTTGTTCATGCATTCCTCATCTTTATTAAATATTCTGTATAACAACTCTTGGTCGTTGGGTGCAAAATTTTTTTCCCGATTCAATTTCATATGTACTATAAACTCAAACAGTGTTTCCATCAGCCCCTTTTCACCTTTATATCTATCTATCACAACTTGTATTTCTTCTTCTTTGGCCATTCCATGGTACTCCTCAATGTTCACTTCCTCTAACAAGCTCTTCACACCAAAAGGTTCTTTGCTGACTTTGTCTTTCATGTCTACTTGCAGCACCATCCTATTGTCATCATGTGCTGTCACTACTTGCTGTATGTCTCCTACGGCACCTTGTTCACTTTCTGCCATCACTTGCAGTACTTCAGAGTCTCTACTGCCAGTTTATGCATTTGCACATTCAACCCCATTTGCTATAGGTACTTGCAACATCTTAGAAATTACTATATCACCACTTGCAATGTCTTAGAAATTACTATATCACCACTTGTAGCTTCACATCTAGGCTCTTTTGTTGCATCTACTTGCAGCTCTTCGGAGATCTTTTCTACAACATTTGTAGCCTCATATTTAACTTCTCTCAAGAATTCCTTACCTGCTAACAATAATGTTCTCGGGCTATCTGTCACCTCGTCTTCGGTAGTTGGCAACAGAGTAAAGGTGCGCCTTCTCCCATTTTTGACCAAGGCATAAGTGTTTGACCTGCCATTGTGGACAGCTGGTCAATCATATTGCCATGTCCTTCGCAAAATTATGTGGCACACGTCCATGGGTATAATGTCACACCACACTCGGTCTTCATAAGTGACAATCCAAAAATTGACCAAACCCTATTAATTAACTAAAAGTTTATGCTCCTTTTCTAGCGAGGATACTTCATATGGATTTGGACAAGTTACTCTTCTTAGCCCTGCTTCTTTACCATCTCATGAGAAATTAGATTATCCATACTACCATTGTCAATTATGACCTTGCATAGGATCCCATTGTGGTGGTTTATTGACTGGCATATGATGCCCTTGCATCAGAATCCCAAAACGATGTGTGATTTTTGAGAATCTCTGCCAACTAGCCAAATCCAAAGATTTTGTTACCCCTTCCATGAAAGAAATCCACACCAAATTCTTCGGCACAATAATCCATGGCCTAGACCTACATGACCACAAGCTTGCACATCTAGTCTATTACACAGCTGTGTGAACTAGCAACAATTCCAATAGCATCTTGACCATGCAACACCAAATACAAGAAATGCCAATTGCAAAACAATAACCCACGACAAATTTTTCATGGAGATTTAGAGATCCACTCAAACTTCAACGAAAGAAATCCATAACAAATTCTTGGGCACAATGATCCATTATCTCTGTGGTCTAGATCTACAAGACCACAAGCTTGCACATCTACTCTATTACACAACTGTGCAAACTAGCAACAATTCCAATAGCATCTCAACCAGGTGGCACCAAATATAAGAAATGCCAATTGCAAAACAATAATCAATGCTCCTGTACTATGTACAATACCCACACTTCTGTCCCATATGGATTGTTGGCAATGTATCTTTGGTAGGTGGTTTCTTTCAGGCTGTATGTCTGTTGGTTTCCAATGTCGTTCATGTACCTTCTCTTTCTGCCGTACTATTACTGAATTCCCTCGTAGTTCCTCCCATACGATGCGCTTCTCCCTGTCTCGTACGACATTCTGCGGTAGAATGATGTTTGTACATCGTATTCCGTTCTCCCCCCATTGTGCTTTTTCTAGACTATTTCGTACGCTGTTTTTTTTCTTTGAACTGAATGCCTTCGTTGAGCTTGCCAATCTGCCATATGATGGTATGAAGAGTATGTCGTACGACCTCCTCCCACTCACACTGTCACTGTACGATACATAGAGAATTACTCTTAGACTTTTGATTGAACCTTATGTTCTTACTCTTGCAACTTCGTGCGGACTTCTTTGTGTGGGCTTCTTCCTCCAAACACCGTACGGATTAATGCTTTGGTCACACATGATCCTTTCCTCTAAACTATACACCCAGTTTGTGCTTTCGCCAAATTCTATCTGTGCATTGTCATATGGGTTTCCCTCTAGTTTTTCGGTGTGCTTTTCTCACATTATCCTCTGCTTTTGCTAGTTGTAGCAAGTCACTATACAATGTACCTATTTTGGCTCTCTCTCTTGGATGGCGTACTATATCAACTTGTAATCTCTATGGTTTGTCTATTCTTCGCTGTGCCAAGTTTGTCCCCATTTCTCCTACGTGATCTGCTCCTCTCCTCCATATAGTGTACGAACTTGCCTTGAAAAGTTTTGGTCGAGAGTTCCTTTCCTTCAGCGGTGTCTTATTTTCAAATACGAGTCTTTTTTTTTTTGCCTTCAATGTCTGCTATGTATCTTGCAATGTCATGGTGGATTTTCCTTACTACATTTTTCCAATGTCCTGCTCCCCTGTACGAGAGGCTTTTCTTAATCCCGTGTGATGTATTTTTGTTCTGCCAAGGATTGCATTTCTCACTTGGTCGTACAGCCTTAAATGAATTTTTTAGTTTAATACTGTTTCTCACTTTAATATTTCTCACTTTAAATTTTAATACTTCCTCCTTTTTTAATTATTAATTTTTTTCATGCCTTTTAATTTTTTCTCCTTTTCTTTTTTTTTCTAATTTTTATTCTCGGTCCTTCCATTTCACTTTTCCCAGTTTTTGAATTTTTTAATTCCTTGACTTTATTTTTTTCATTTTTTTGATCTCTTGACTCCATTATTTCAATTTTTTCTTTTTTTTCTATTTTTGACTTCTCCTTTTTCATTTTTTCACTTTTTGACTCTCCATTCACCTCTCGCTTTTTATCATTTTCATTTTCTCCTTCATAACATTTTCTTTTTTGTCTCTCGTCACCTCGTACTTTGACTATTTTGTCACATTTGAAATTGTGAAATGGTGTATCCTCTAGTTCTACTACTCATTTGTACTCTCCATACTTGCTAGAAACTATCTGGCTCGTGCCCTTCTCATCTTCTTCTTGGATTTCTCCGATTAGTAGCATGTTACACTCTCGGTGGAACACCTCGTAGTCTTCCATCTGCCAATGAAATAGGCCATTCGGCGAGCTTGTCTCGTCCTCCAAGCAACTCTCGAGTTCAAGTATGCCCTCATTGTTTGGATTGATAACCTTCCTTCCTTCGTCCATATCTGACTCTCCCCCATTCGATTCTGATCCGGAGGATGCCAATTCTTCACTGACGGCTTGATTCTTCAAGTCAATGATGTACTTCTTCCCATCGCTCTTGATCGAGAGTGTATTCTGCTTCCAGTTATGATTTGCCTTGGTGGCAATAAGCCATCCTCTTCCCAGCAATGCATTGTACATGTTCTTCTCTAGAGGGATGACAAAATTCAACAGGAACTGTTGTTTGCCAATGACTACTTTCTACGCCATCAGTGTACCGAAAGGTTTGATGCCATGTTGATCAACGCCTACTAGGTGAAATGTGGAGGGCCAGAGAGTTGGCTTCCCCAGACACTTCTAGGTTTCCTTTGGTAGTACGTTTACACCTGAGCCTTCGTCGATGATGGTGTTGGAGAGTTTCCTCCCCATGATCTCCATTTGTACGATGTTAGGCTTCCTCTCAACGTTCACTGTGAGTAGCATGGGGTTCGGGGCCTCTATTGTTGGCGGCTGTGTCGTACGCTCGGTTGGACCCTCCTGACGGTTTATGTTGTCTTCGACGACATTCGTGAGTGCTACCCTTAGTTGGGGCATTGTCTACAGAAGGTTTGTTACCTTGATCGGCACGGTTGTGTGAAGCACTTGCCTTACGATGTTCTTCTTAGACTCCGATTGCAAAGACGTACTAGTCGTCTTGGAGGTTCTCCGTTCCTTGGGCATTGCCTCTTCCATGTTCACCCTAGCCTCTTTGAGTCTTTCCTTCTCTGTACGAGGGTTTGGGTAGGTAGCTTTCTTCGTCTATGCTCTTGTGATTGCCAGGACCTCCTCGTCAGCTACCACCAACATATTTATGCCTTTCTGCTTCAGATAGTTGGTGTCTTCGTGATCGCCCGGTCCACACCACTTACAGGGTCTTCCTCCCGTACTTTGATTGATCTGCATTCCTTGGCAAAGTGACCCCATTCATTGCACTTTCAACACTGTATCATGGGTTTGCCCTTGTTGTCGTACTATATTCTACTTCTCAGACTTCTATTGTTCCGGTAACTGCCAGGGGATGCATTATTATTTTGAGGCTTCAGTGGTGTGGTTGGAGGGGTTGATTGTTCCCCTTGTGCGAAGAACACTTGCAAACTTCTCACTTTTAAATTGTACAGGAACTCCTTGACGAAGTGTCCCATAACTTGATAGATGTCATAGAATAATTTCTTTGGATAGTTCGCCTTGGTATGACCTTCTGTTTTGCACTTGGTACACCATAATTCCTTGGGCTCTTTCAAACTCTCCTTGTCAGCCTTCAGCTCCATCATCCACATCATATCTTGTCAGAGAGCTTGTACAATCTTTGACTTGTCTTCGCAACTCTCCTCTGTACTATCATTGTCGTCAGTTTTCTTCTTCCCTCGAGAGGATGTCTTATTCTCACTCTCGATGTCCATCACACGATTGTAGGCTTCAACATACGATGATGGAGGTACCACCTTCATTTTCTTCCGTAGGGAGGGAAGTAGTCCATCAATGAAGCACCGTTTCTTCAAGCCGTTTGTCGACTATGTCTCTAGTTTCACCAGCAACTCTTTGAGTCTACGATTGTAGGCTCGTACGTTTTCATTCTTTCCTTGTTTCGTGTTATATATTTACGCCACAATTTCATTGTCGTCTCTGAGAAGTTTAAATTCTTCTTCAAATGCTCTCTTGAGTAATCGCCATGAGGCTTTGTGTGCTTGCTCCAGTTTTGTATACCAATCTATGGCAATGTCTCTCAGTGTTGTTGGGAACGCTCGTAGCCAATAATCCACATTGTCTTGCCCATTTGCTATCCTTATTGTCTCGCATGTTTTATAGTGACGTACGGGATCCTCTGACCCATTCCCCGTGAACTTCGGCAGTTTCTGCCTCTCGGTTGGCGGAGTCACCATGTTTCTTCCCCGATTCCCTCCTTATACGTAGGACTTGATTGGACTGTTTCTACCCTGATGTTTCGGTGCCTCTCTTGCACTCTCAGCCATGTATGGGTCAACAACACGTCCCCTCTTAGCGTCCTCTACACCTTGAATCTCTTGGGGTTTGTACCGGTACTCCCTCCGCCCTGGGGTCTTCGGCTTGGATCCTCCAATCCTTGGTCTCTCATTGTCCAATATGGACAACTCTCGAATGCGACTTATATTGTTTTCAAGTTCTTTTAAAAGTTCATTTTCATCATTTTTTAGTTTTTCTCTATTTGCGGCCGATGGTGTCCTAAAAGTTCCTTCGTCACTTTCCTCGGCAAGGTTTTGGTGTACTTTAGCAATGGACTGGTTTATTTCATTAATGTCTTCATTGGTTTCTTCAACAATTTGTTTTAGTCTTCTCCATCAGGTTTCTTGTTCCCTTAATTTGAGTGATTGTTGTACCTTTTACTCCGGTGTTTCTTGCCCACTTGGTACTATGTTTTTGTCCTTATTAGGCTGTACAGGCATTAATTGTTGGTCGTACGATCATTGATTGTCGGAAGTACATCTTCGGCTAGTATCACGTTCCTATTCCTCCCGCTTTGTTCTTTCCTTGTACCATTGTAGTATCTATTGTCTTTGGCATTCTTGGTCACTCTCCGCCTGAAGATCTTGTAGGATGATGTAATGACGTGCCAACAACCTTGGTAGTCAATTGAGGAAATGGTTGAGCTCTGGGTTGACATGCAGTTTGTCCCAGATGACTGACTAGGGGATCTCTTAGTTGAGAACCTCCCTTCGTATGTGCTCCCTCAATGATATATCCCACAAGTTGACAAGGTCTTGTGTCAAGTTGTCTTCTCATTCCTCTGTTTGCTTCTATGGGTTCCCTCGTTGGCCAACCCATCACGACGCCATTCTACCATCAGGTGATTTTCCCAAGTTCACTTCGCAACAATGCCAAATGTTTACTCACTGGGGTGACTTTCGCTATACTATGAGAGTAAACGAAAATTCACAGAACATAGACAAGTACAACACAATCATGAACGCATATTGCACAACATAATAGTACTTCATTTATTGATTCATTGTAACCAAGTACAATTAACTGTACTAGAATGTAACATCAAAATGATATGTAACACAATGTCATAGATATCCACCTAATATCTCCCGACTATATTGACTCAAGTACAATTAGCCGCTGGCGGTGGTTGAGGAACCAACCATCATGTCGCTTCATGACAACTAATCACTAGTCGGGGAATTAGTCTTCCTGAAACATGTACAAAAGTATGTGAAATATTTATCAACTAACTATAGTTTTATTCACTAACAAAAGTTGGTCGACTAATTATGCTCTCAGCCGACTACAGCCGACTCCGGTTGACTACGACCGACTACAGCTGACTACAACCTTCATAGCTTAACACACCACAGTATCTCTAATAGGTTTCGAGCAATTTTCAGGAACAATCTATCAGCTGGTAATAAAACTTATGGAATAGAAAGAAGTGCATCATTCAACAATGCATTTCCATTTGGAATGCTAATCAGGACAAAAATACCATTTGAGCTGAAAATTGAAAATAAGCAGACACAAAAATAACACTAGAATGAAGTAAATCTAACAAAAATAGATGCTGCATTCAATTACTAGGCACAACCCATAGCCTTGAGTTGTTCAATAACTTCAAATATTGTACACAAAACAAGTTGAAAAGAGGCACTGTGTTCTCGGATCCATCTCGAGCCACACACCTCGCCACATCTTACCTAGTCATTCAGGCGGAATTATAGTTCGGGGGGTTTTACCCTTAAATATATATTGGCCACTCGACCTTTCATCACTCTGTCTTGATCTTGCCATCCCTGGCACGAGGAGTTGTCTAGTAACGGATTATGAAGCGATCAAATGATCGAATAGTGGCACTGTTTGAGTCTTTCTTTCTGATGGCCATTGTCGTTTGAGCAAGACCTGAACGTTTCACTAAGAATGTAGGGGGTACGGGTGCAACCTCGACTTACAGAGGTGGAGTTAGAAGATCGATTCCTTCCAAAGGAGATAGCTGGGTGAATGACTCGAATTGTCTTCATATTTGGCATTGCTCTGTTTTGAATCCATGGGCATATAGCTGTCAATCCGTACCATTGGAAATGACTGAGACTTTATTCCCTCTCGCTCCAACAAATAATTGATATCTCAACCCCTGGGTTCAAAGGCCTTGATCAAAAGAGCAATCACCCTTGATTTCATTGCCTCAGCATTTCAGACAGAAATCAAGGAAGGAACAAAAGCTGGTTGAAGAGGTTGGTCGAGTCCTATTCTCTTCTATCAATTGGTTTTCTTGCTTATTCTTATGAGAGGAGACTGCCCTACAATTCCCACCCAAGCCATGTGAGCACTATAATTCGAAGCCCCACTGCCCAGCTCTAACCCCACTGACCGAGGCTCTGCCACCACCAAGCTTCGCTACCAACCATATATTCCTTAAGCCCACTGACCTATATGCCTTACCCCACTGACCTATTCACCTTAGGTGGGGTAAGGAATATATGGTCGGTGGCGATTAAAAGCCTCGGGTGGTGGGCAAAGCCAAGGAATATATGGCTAGTCCAAGCTTTGCCACTGACCTAGGCTCCGCCACTAACCTATATTCCTTAGGATGGTGGGCGAAGCCCTGGTTGGTCCCAACTCTTGCCACCGATGGACCTTCGCTTCTAATTGACCTGCGCTTCGCTACCACCGAGGGCCCTGCCTATCTCCCACCCCCCGGATACCAACCCAACCATCCTATTCGCCCTTGGTACCGACCTACGCTTCTCAGCTGACCTATTTACCAACTCTATAGCCTCCTGCAATAATAATCTACCTCCAAGCAGGGGGGGCCCGGTCACGAAGCGTTGGGTGGGAGGATATAGATATGCCTCAGGGCGGTGGCGAAGCACAGGGCAGTGGCAGAGCCCAAGGCGGTGGGTTTGGTTATGCAGGTTCCATACTCAAAGTCTCTCTGAAATACAAGGATGGGCTTCTATTGGCACAAGCTTATGGACAATTAGATCTTGAGTTAGAGACTTATTGTTAAGATGTTTAACAGATCTCTTTTAGGATATTTGACAACTTAAAATTCTTTGGGGATATGGAACAGGAAAAGGAATGTTATCATCATTTGTAAAATAAGAGGGAATATGAATCCAGTGTCTGCCCCTTGTTTTTTAGGTATAATAAGAACTATTAATTCTAGATATTAATTTTGAAATGACAGAAAGAGTTTATAGTTGGGGGTTTTTATCTGTAAAATTTCTGAATTTGTATAGAATTTAGATTGATGTACCTATGAAGACACGGACATATTATTTATGATGTTTGATATCCTTTATGGAATTAAGTGCAAATTATTTCCAAGATACAATGTAATATTAGGACTTTTACCAAATGATTGGCTAGATCACTGTTTCTGCTATCAGGACTTAGTTGTTTAAATTCTTCATTTTGTACTTTCATCATGTTTATTTCAGCTCTTTTTTTATCATTACACGAGTAATAGTTAATACAAATCTGTAAACTCTAATTACATAATACATCTATAAGATCGGTGTATATGTCTGCCAAACAGCTACACTTACCTGATTTTTCTTTGTTCAGGTTCCAATGGCAGCATCAGTATCGTAGACAATACCCAGATGAATTTTTGCAGAAACCCATGACAAAGTATGTTTCTATTTTCTTGCCTTTTCGATATTCCTTGTATGTTATTTAGTGTGATATTGTAACTTATTTTGTCTTTAGGGAGAAAGAAGAGCGAGCAGTGGAATTTACGCCAGCTCCAAGAGTTACAGAAGCTGACAAATCAAATGACAAAAGGTTGTTTTAAAAGTTGAACTGCATCATGGTGAACATTGCTTCATCTTTTCCATTTAACACTATGCTCTTTGATTTGTTAAACTTTGTAAGGTAGTGCAGATCATAGGGAGTGACCGTGAATGTCTTTGGATTATATTACCTTTAAAAATTAAAAAAACATTGAGTTTGCTTCAAAAGGGAGGTCTTGAATGAGAGCGACTTCTTAAGTAACAACATTATATTGCTGTTTAGTCTTATTTTTTAGGCTTTGGAATGAGGAGAGCAACTGACTCTAGATACTTCTAATGTCTTGTATTTTGTATCAGATATACTTTTTCTATTAAATAGTTGATTTTTTCTACAGGTCACTACACAGGGCACTTGATCGCAGACTTTATCTCATTATCCATGGAATTCCATATGGTGCTTCAGAAGATAATCCTGTATGGCACTTTCCAGAGAAACTGTATGCTAAAGAAGAAACATTGCGTAAGGTAAACTAGAGAAAGGATTCTAAACTAATACTATTGATTATTTGTTTGTTTGAAGCTATTTCTTGAGGGTAGTAAGTAAGATATGTGTCTGTGTTGTTCCTTTCTCTGAACAGTGTGCAGAGTCTGCCTTACAATCTATAATTGGAGACCTCTCAAATGTTTACTTTGTTGGCAATGCTCCTTGTGGCCATCTTGTTGTACAATCCAAGCAATCTGGGCATAAAGATCCACCAATCTTCAAGGTACATGTCTCCACTTGTAAATTATTTTCACTGGCAAACCAAAGCAAGGGATAACAGTGCCTTATCTATCAATAGAGAAAAGTCATTTTGTTTCTCAGGGGTGGAACCTCAGGCAAACTTTAGAAAAAATAGCCTAGACGTTTTTAAATGAGTCATTTTGCAGAATATTGTATGAAAATTCCAAGCATTCATCATCCATAATGATAAAAAGTTCTATTTATTACTGACATGATTGCACATACAATATCATTTCCTGTCTACCTTATATCCTCTACTGTCACTGTTGTTAAATGAATTCCAAGAGTATAAGAGCCCATAAAAAAGTAGTGCTAGAAATTATAAATTTCATGTCCAAAGCATCATCAAGCTGAGATTCAGTAAATCACTATGCTTCACTTCATTAGAACCTTCAACTATCACGTATCTGCATTTCACTCTGAATCAAAACTGGGTGTCGAAAGAATATGCAATATGGAAACAAACCCACTCCATTTTGTACTTAGCCCTTCCATCCCTGGGTATCAAAAAATTATTTGCTACCATAGCCCTGAGACACATCGATATCTTCATTTATATATATCTAATCTTGTTGGGAAAAAAATGATAATCACCCAACAGCAGATCTCCAAGTAGATCCTCTCTTGAGAATCAGGGGAGCACAAAGATTCTATACCAAACTTCACTTTATTTGCCGATGGCTTCATAATCATATATTTGTAATGACCTTTTAATATCTTAGCCTACCATCAAAATTAAATGGTTCCAAAGTGGATTCATAGTATGCATTTTTATCATGGTATTTACTTATGGTACCTTCATGATTCATCTAGGCATGTCATATATCTGATAGAGAGTAGCCAGGTAAATTCCCTGTATCCCTGACTTGAAGATCACTGCAATAAAGATTCTGACCAATGCACCAAAGTTAGTATCCAATATTGTTACTTTGTGTCACCTTATCATAAAACACTATCTTCTGAATTTTTCTCCTCATGATAAAGGCTTGTTCCGCCAAACAGGACATCTGACAAAGAAAACATTGGCTTCAAACCATAAAGAAAGCTTCTGTAGTTGCAGATAAGGATGGCAATGATTTCCAGCATCCCCTATCTTTGAAAGAAAGAAAAAATGACTAACATGTATGCATGCCTGGTTAAAAATCCCCTCTGTTCTCACCCACTCTCCCCAACTGAATTAGCTTTACTATCCACCTTGTATATATCCTAATCTTATAGAAGAAATGAGAGAAAAGTGCAAACTATCTTGTAGATCCCCATTTGCAAAAACTTGAGCTAAGTTAAAGAATGCCAAATTCTGCTCATTCGACATGAATGCTCATAACAAATAATATACCATTCAGTCTTACTTCATTATTTTATTGATTGAGACAATTTAAAATTTAAAAATGAACTATGAGAGTTGTTTGGGGGTACTTTATCAGGAGGAATTGGAGATCAGTATCTTGTCCCATTCTCCATTGCTCTCGCTCGTATACCTGCAGGCTCCAGGGTCTTCCATCACTTCCTTTCCTTTATGTTCAATTCAGTTTTACTTCAAAGTAAGCTTCTCCCTCACTGATAATCTGTGAGAATTCAGGAATTGAGTTCGGGGCAGCAGGAGTTTTTCAAACAGTTTATAAATTCTTTTGCCTAGCTCAGCTTGGTATTGTATAAAGTTCAAGCAACCTTTCTGCATCTGACACATATGGTCTAACTGAAGCATTAGACCAAATTCCATGCCACTAATCTCATCTTCAATGATGTTGGAGTTAGTGGAGTTATTAAAATAATGTTTATTTATTTAATTAATGCTCAATATTGTAAAATATTGTAAAATATCCTGATAAGATCGTCCTTGTTGTCCGAGATCTTATCTGAAGTTTCTTTTAGAAACTTCCTGCTTTTTCTGAATATAAGATCGTCTCCGATCTTATCCTTCCGGCTCTTTGTAAATCTTGTAATTATTTATTGAGCGTCTCGCTCTTGTTAATACATAAAATAATTTACCAATTACTTGCGTAATATGGTATCAGAGCTCAGGAAAACAATTTTTTTCGAAAAATTAATAATTTCTTTTTGAAATTATTTTGCTTAATTTTTCGAAATAATTTTTTAATTCTGAAAATACATTTTCAGTGAAAATTTTCGGGTGCCTGAACTTCGAAGGTTTTTTTGATCAACATTTTTTCGTGGGCATTTTTGGCGTCGGATTTATTGGCCGCGCGAACTTCTGGCATTTTTTTGTGACCTGCACTTTGGCTCGTGTTCGTGTATCCACGCGTTTTCGCGTCTTCTCTTTCTGGCCGCGCGCGACTTGCAGACGCACTTTTTTATCTGAACCTGGTCGTGGTTTGACAGAGGGCCACGATTTTTTTCTTTTTGAGGACGCGACTTGCAGGGTGTTTGTCATTTGAAGAACGCGATTTTGTATTCTTTCTAGCCGCGATTTCAAGGACGCGATTTCCGCGTTTCTTTTCAGCCCGCGATTTGTTCCTAGCCGCGTTTTTTCATCTGGTGTTGACGTGGTTCTTTGTCTGCATTTTATGCTCGACGGGATTTCATCAAGGTTTTTTAGTCTGTGTTTTCAATAAACGCGTTTCTCAGGTCGCGATTTTCAGTTGTTTTTTGGCCGCGGATTTCATTTTTGAGACGTGTTTTTTTTCAGACGTTTTTATACTCGATTCGTGGTGCTTTCTTGCCCGTGTTTGTGCCACCTCTGGTGTTTTCCATTTGCCACGATTTTGTGTGATTTTCGCGCTGGTTCTCTGCAATTTTTTGGAGAAAATTTGGCGCCTAGGGTTCCAGCGACTTTGGCCAGGGTTTTGACACGTCTTCCGAAGTCAGAAAATTTTTTCGATTACAGATTCGTGGTGGGTTTTTCGAGAGCTCAACTGGGTTGGTCTCCGAATTTTCTGGGTGCATCGTTTTCCGTGCCTCGAATTTTGTGCCATCCGTACACTGTACTTTCTGCAGTCTGTACCTGAATCTGTCCCTGTTTTCTGCATTGGAATTCGTGCCTCGAGTTTCGTGCATCAGCCTCTTCTCAGTACCTCGTTTTTCGTGCCTCGAAAAGCGTGAAGATGGCCAGTTTAAGCAATTTAATGCTAGAGGGCAGTCAGAGATTTAATGGCAAAAATTACAACACCTGGAAGCAGCGGATGTTAACAATTTTTGAATACCGCTGCCTTGATCAGATGATCCTCGGCAACGCTACTCGTCCTGAAGCAGCGGGTAAGGATCAGGATAAATTTGATGAGCAGAATCGTGAAGCCGTCATGCTTATTAAGCTTTCGGTTACTGATGATCAGCTCCCTCAGATTCCACTACGAAAATCAGCTAAGGAGATCTGGGATCACTTGAAGGATATGCATGAAACTTCCGACAAAAGCCGTGCGTTTTTCTTGAAGAATATGCTGTTTTCTATCATGATGGATGAGAAGACAACTCTGCAAGCGCACTTGAATAAAATCCAGGAGATCCGAGATCAGTTGGAGGCGATTGGTCGGAAAATGGAGGAAGACATGGTTGTGATCACCCTGAAGAGCTTACCGAAGTCCTATGAACATTTCATAGAGACCCTCAACATTACGTCTGCTAATGTTGATCTCAAGTTTCCGAATTTGTGCACTATCCTGTTGCAGCAGGATCGCTGGAGACAACAGTTCGGTAGCAGTGAATCATCATCCTCCACGGAGCAGGCCTTTGCAGCAAAAACTCAGTCAAAGCATCATGGGAAAGGTCAGCCTTCACAGCAGAAAGGCTCAAGTCAGCGCTCCACCAGCCCGAAGAAGAAAAATATACAGTGCAATTACTGTCATAAATTTGGCCACATTAAGAAAGATTGCCGTGCTCGTTTGGCTTCTGAGCAAAAGAAGCAGGGAGGGTTTCAGAAAGCGAATGTCGCTGAGCACTCTGAGCAGAAGGAATCTGCCTTTTATGCACTGATGGCAAAAAGGCCCGCAGACCATGTCAAGTCCTCTGCCTGGTACATAGATTCTGGTGCTTCACGTCATTTCTCACATAGGCGTGATTGGTTCACAAACTTTTCCCCTTGCATTGACTCAGTAATCTTTGGAGGAGGTGAGGAATACACAGTTGTCGGCACAGGCACTGTTTAGGTTCAGTCTGGCGGGAGGGATCTCATATTCCTCAACGTATATTATGTACCTGATATCGAGCTCAATCTTCTCTCAGTCAGTTAGATCATGCGGCATTCTCCCCAGATGGATGTGGTATTCAGCTCGCACAGATGTTCGATTGTTGATCGAGAAACTCGCACAACGGTGGCCGTTGGGATAGAGGATCATGGCCTTTACAGGCTTGTGGACACTGGTGATTCTCCGGAGTTAGCCTTGGCAGCCAGAAATTCAGCTGTCACCAGTCTTTGGCACCAGCGGTATGGGCACTTGAACG
>VDFB02122119.1:0-34979 GCA_007258455.2 Sequoia sempervirens | reverse complement strand
ATCTCACCCTTGACCCTTACTCTTCCCTAAAGGCCAATTACCTTCAAAATTCAATTAGGTCTTACAGGGGTGTAAAGATGTAAAATCTTCATAGCAACCTATTTAGGGTTCTTATTCAGTCACTAGACTCCAATTCTCCATTGCTTCCACCAAACCCTCTCCTAGGGTTAGAAAAAGGCTACAAGGCCTAGAGCCCCAATTAGGTCTCTTAACTCAAGAAAAATGGAGAGTGTACTCAAATTCTCCAAATGACCCTAAATCTTTCCTTGGCATCCATGATACCCTAGCCCACACCTTGAATATTTTTGGGGTTTGGAGCCCCCACTGTCTGTACGCTGCTCAAGCCCTTAACCTAGCAAAATTAGGCTTGTTTTAAGCCAATTTTTGACCTCCTTGTGATCACTCAACTTGTTTGCCACCTCTGGTTTGTATGAAGCCTCCTTCTTGCTACCAAGGCTCTGCAAGGCATTCCACATCCACTCCACACCATGCTTCACTAGGAGATTGGCACCCCTACAACCTTAGTGCTATGCACTCTTTGACTGTCCTAACCGGGCACTATTAAGCTCACCTAGGAACAACTCTTTGCCATGTATTCTTGACTCCTAAGGACTCCTACCTCTACATTATGTACAATCATGGAGTCTAGCCTCTATTTCCAAGAGCCCATACACCAGGTATAGGGAAAACATAGTCTAGAGCTCCATCTCTATCGGCCTAACAGTCAGAACAAAACTTGCAAGAAAAAAACTAACCTAACAAAACAAAGTCTTGAATCAATGAATTAAGCTAACTAGTGATCTAAGAAATGTCTAGAAAGGAATTACACTACGTTCTAAGCTGTAAAAAATGCCTTATTCAATCCATTAATCTACTAACTCAAAACTAGGGAAAAGAATAAGAAACGCACACCCAATAACTCTATTTTCTTGTTTTTCCAAAATTGATTACAAACTCCAATGATTCTAACTGATACTGTAAGTCAAAATCCACCTTATAAAGGTTCACAAAGTAGTTAAACTCCCTTGGTCAGACCTACAAATGATCAAAAAACAAAAATTAAAAAACCTGCTATGTTTTCCAATTTTTCCCAAATGTTGGTAACCTAAGCCAAATGAGAAACTACACTCATCTATCCTTTTCACTTCTTCTTACACTAACCACAATAGATCAAGATTTATTCAAAATTAACAAATGCTAACTAAATGGTCAACATGACCTCAAAATAACATACCCAAACAAAACTTCAACCTAGACTACTTCCTAGGTGTGTTTCCTAGGTGCTCCTACACCAGTAGCCTTACCTTGTATATAGATATAATGTAGTTGTAGGGTGTACATGCCAAGCATGTGATCGTAAAGCTATCTAGCATTTTGGAGATCTATATTCCTTGCATATAAATAGAATGTAGTTTCAATCTAAAATGGTTTAACTCATATATAGTTACACAAGGAAAATGTGAATTTTAGTGAGGTGAACATGTTTCATTGGTAATCAATATCTAAATTACAAATTTTAAATAGTTCTATAATTTAGAACAAAAAGGTATGTAATATAAATGCAATAGAAGAGATGAAATAAAGAAGATGTACGCATACCTTTTGCACAAGGCATGATGTAGTATGACCATGATTACATCTCACATATATAAAAAGTGATAAGGAAGAGACTTTAGAAATGGTGGAAATTCTATATGCATGGACATGAAGAGGGAAAAGAGAAGCAATACAGTTACCATAAAGAATAACAACATTTCATAATGATGGCAATGAAGACAATTGTTGGAGATGATCCTCTTCTTTGATTCATAGTGCACTATAATTGTTGGCATGTACCTTGCCGTATCTAGCAAAATAGAAAGGAAGATCTACACATATTGTTAAAGAACCCAATTCAAGTGAAGAATCAAGTTGTGCACATAGGAAATATAAAATGAAACACAAAAAATGAGGTCTTCTCTCTACCCTACCATATTGGGTCATGGAGCCTCATGCACTCTCACCAAACCCCCAAGAAATAACATACATCATCCACCACCTTGAAATCAATGTTCCTTATTACACTTAATATATAGCCTATCATTCAAACAACTCGTTTTTCCAAGTAGATATGCAGTCGTTGAATGCCTTGGATGCATATGAAGGGATATGTTGCTCAGACATATGTAGACACAAAAAAAATGTGTGAAAATGATGTAGGAGCATCTAGTGGTGTAAGGGAAATCCTACATCACCCAAAAAAAAGTATTTGCATTTCCGGTTTGTAGTTTTGGATACCCTTTTATTCATAATGTAATTCCCAACTTTCAATTTTGATTTTCTATTTTACTTGGTCAATTGCTATTTTTAGCAAGTATTAGAATTTGAAGGTATTTGGGGATAAAATTTATATGGGAGGATTTAGAATAGAAAAATGAGAACATTAGTGAAATAATTAGGTCAAAAGCATTCCCAATTTGAAAGATACTGCAGTTTCAGACTCCTAGAATTGCACCTTAAAACCTTCTATATCAGATTTGAGGCATTAAGTGGCCTTGGAACGGCCCTATAACTTGTAAAAATTGGCATAGAAAATTTCAAGAGCATTCTTGAGTTCAAGACCTTTCCAACGGTTCAAATGGTTCAAAAAACGAAGTCCTAGATCAAAAGTTATGGCTCCCAGAACTTAGTGCACTTTCAAAAATGTGCTAATTTCTAAATGTGCTTTTAAATTTTAAATTTCAAATTTTATTTTTTGGTGCCAAACCACCAAAACTCATAATTCAAATGTTGTTTTGACTCCAAGACCAAAATTAGTTATTTATGGATGGGTTTTTTGATTTTTGGTAGCTTTTTGAGGAAAAGTTCATAGATTGTGAAAAGGGGATTTTTTGTAGTTTCTATAACTAGCATGTATTGTAGAACTCAAGGATTGGAGATCTTTTGCATGCAATATTTTTGTATTCAAAATAATAATAATATTTTCTAGTTGTGTGTGTGATTTTCTATCTCTCAGGTTAGCACCCTCATTAGGAAATGTATGTATGTGGAATTACATATAGACAATAGGTAATAGATGGACAATAAAAGGTTACATGACAAATAAAAGGGATAGAAACCATTACAATAAACAATGATGTGAAGGCCAAGTATTGAGCTTTGACATTATTGAGAGTGAGGGGATAGAAATAAAAAGAACTTGTTTTGTGTTTTCTTGCATAGGGGGATGGTTGGTAAAGCAATAGAAAAGTCTTGGCAATTTCACCATTGATCGGAGTGATGGAAAATGGATTTCCCCTATTTTGTTGGGACATTCTTGCAATGATAAATTGTATTTTAAGTGTTATATGGAACATTTATGCAACCATCGACCACAATGATGAACAATGCAATGTGCAGATTTTGATGTATGTCATAGAAGATGCAAACAACATTGATACATACTAACACATTTTTGGAATGATAAGTTATATTTTGAGTGTTATATGGAACATTGATGCCACCATTGTTTGTAGTGGTTGACAATGTATTTCCCTTATGTGCAAACCTGCATGTATGCCATAGTAGAGTAAAATTCCATTGATATATATTGATCCCTATGTTTATTTTATAGGACATTCTTGGAATGATAAACTATATTTTTAAGTGTTATATGAAAAAATCATGCCTACAAAAATTGGGAAAGAATTATCATAACTACCAATTTTGTATTGTTTTTGCAACCATCACCCCATCCAAAGAACAAAAAATAACATCCAACCACCTGTGAGCACCACAAAGCTACAAAATATCTCAAACTTCAAAACATATTAGCATGTTACTTCAAACTATGCAAATACCATAGTGCTCCTATGAGATAATCTATTATGTCTCGCAATGTAAATAAAACAACTAACTAAGAACATAAAAGAGCATAATGGATACCTATCCCATAGTGGATTGGAGCTTCCATGGAAAGAAGCTCTTTCCCAATCCTTTGCTAAGCTAAATGATGCAATGCCTTGAGATTGAGTGGATGGACAAAATCAGTTCTCAATTGAAGAGAGTGACTTTGCATAAGCTTGTGAATTAAGTTGTGAAGATGAAATGCTAAGATTGTGGAGATTGTGGAGAATTAAATCAATGGAGATGATCTATGTTTATAAAATAGAATGATACAAGAATTCCAAATCTAGAGGATGTTGGACTAAAGATCCACCAATGAAAAGAGGCTACTTGTCAACTTGTGATAGGTTGGAGGATGAGCACATTTTGGTCAATGTGCTAAAAAGAGGGAGATTTCAAATTTGAATTTGAGAGTTAAATGCTGAGTTTGACTTGCGCAAGGGACATGTAAGAGCTCATAAATGCCTTGTTAGATGAACATGTCAATTTTTTTTTGAATTCAAATTTGAGGGAATATTCCTCAAATATTCCATTTTGATGGAAAAAAATGATTTAATAAATCAATAAATTGATTTATTTGTGCAAGTGGGAAAAGCTAGAGGATGTGATGGGTGGTTAGGTTAGATTGATTAAGATTAGATTATATTAACTAATGATTAGGGTCTTTGACCCTTTTGACTTAAATATTTTGATTTATTTAAATCAAAAGGGAAGGAATGTGATTTCAGACTTAATTAAATAAAGGTTTGATTTATTTAATCAAGGAGAGTGATGTTAGGATAAAGTTGTTTTATTTAATTTAAATTGATGACTTTAGGAGATTGATAAATAAACTTGATTTATTTGCTGAATGGATGAATATGACCTAATTGAATGCATGATGTCAATTTCATGTGTCTACATTTTGACCCTCTTGAAGAAATGTACTTGCTATGTTGCTTCAAAGAATAAACTTTTCGCGATCAAAATTCTTTTTTTTTTGGATGCCCCTATGGAAAGAAGTACCTTAGTACATTGCCCCCTCAAGAGATTGAGTGAAAAGATTTGATTTTAGGGTCAATATCATGATAAAGAGGTTCAAGATGGATGTATTGATGGTTATGATGATGATGCAAATGAGATGGTTTTAAGATGCTTAGAATAACAAATCTATATTATTCTAAACAACATAAATGATAATGCAATGCATGTGAGATGGATGAAGTGATGATGCCTATATGATTATGCAGTAGATGTTTTATGCAAATGTATGATTTTATGAGATGCTTAGACTAACAAATCTATATTATGATGATGAACATGCATGTGAGATGATGTGCAAAGTAATGATGGCTTTTGGATGTAGGATGGATGCAAGATGGATGCAGGATGGATGCATTGGTGATGTTATGTTAGCACAAAGAGAAGAAAGAAGAAATGAGATGATGACAAAAGGATCCAAAAAGTCCATGATCTAACGAGACTTTATTAGAGATGTTGATGATGATAGATGATGATGATTTTCATATCAAGGATTGGTATTTTTAAAGGGCTACTTACCTTATGTTTGATAATACACATAGATACTATACATCAAGGTATAAAGAACCAGGATGGTGTTGTACCTAGAGCAATGGAATTTGACATGACAAATAGATAGGAGTATTCTTGTTCACACTTGACATACAAAAACCTTGCTAGGACATACCTAACAAAGAAATTATTCACCAAGTTATTTTACAAGAATGTCCAACAAGCACAATAGACCAAAGATAATGATTGTTGCCCCATTCCTATCTCTCTAAATCCTTCATTCAGATATTAGTGAGAGATCCTTGGAATGAGCACAATAAGATAAATCAAAAGAAAATATCAAAAACACAAACAAGCCAATGTCCTTTATATCTTGAGCCAAAGAGATGTGTTTTGATAGGATAAGTATCCAAAGTGATATCCAAAATGATGCCCATTGTCAGAATGATATATCCTAGGACAAGCATTGTATAGGATGATGATGGGTTGATAAGTTGATTGATAGGCTGTTGATATAAGGTTGAGTGACATGTTTGCAAATGATCAAGAGTTTGATTTTGTGTTTAAAGGTTTGTTGTTTCGATTTTGATTTTGTGTTTGAAGTTTTCTTTTACTAATTGTTGTGTTTTTTTTTTCTTTTTCTTTTTTTTGCCAAAGGATGAAGGTGATGATTAGTTTATTATGGATGATTGATTATTTTGAGTGAAAGAAAAATGAGACAGATGGATTTTTTGAAATATTTGGATGTTTTTGACATTTTTGGAATGTTTTGAGGCTATTTTTGGTATTTTTGGATTTTTCAAATGTTTTGATTTTTTTTCCAAATGTTTTTGGATATTTGTTTTTATTCAAATGTTTTTGAATTTTTTGTTTTTTTGAATTTTTTTGGATTTTGATGTCTCAAGGGTTGATAAGAGATTAGCCTTGCCTACGTTTAAGTTCAAAGATGACGTCGTTTAGATTTTGTGTTTTTGATGTTTTCTGACTTTTTGAGTGTATTTGAATTTTTTGATCTGTTTTAGATGTTTTGTGTTTTTGTGTTTGGGGGGTGATCATATATTAGCCTTGCCTACATTTAAGCTTAGACATGACATAGTTTGGATACCATATTTTTTATTTTTTCTATTTTTATGAGTGTTTTTGGATTTTGATGTCTTTTGGATGTTTTTTTATTTTTTCACATGATTTTGACGATTTGAATAAGGATGTGTCTGATGTTATCAATGATCTATTTGGGATTCTATTGAAGACCGAGCTAAGGTTGATTGATCAAATCAATGGATTGATGATGATGATATCATTGTTGAGGATACACAACAATGCAAGGTTTGATTGATCGGGATTGATGATGAAAACATTAATGAGGATACACAACAATGCAAGGATAGTGTTAAGCAACACAAGGACATCTCAAGATGATTTTTTTGATTGGATTTGATTGATCATGATTGTTGAAGCTTGGTTTGGAACAAAATATGTTTGGATGATTTGATGTGACGTTGAAGCACACATTAGATGTGACTAATAGTGATTATTTGGATTCATGTCCATCAAAGATGAAGCTTGATAAGGAACGTCTTCCTATCAAAATATGCCATGGGCTAGTGATTTTGATTCTTACTCACAAGTGTTGGAACAATTTTATTTCATGTTTGTCGATGTTTGAATCACCACATAAGTTGGAGGATATAGATCAAGATTTATTCCTGAAGCAAGATGTAAATATTTTCCCCTAGTGTCTAGCAATATATGGAATGTTATGGATGGATGCTTGTATAGGTGTGTGGATGGATGGATATGGTAAGCACACAAAGGATTCCAAGAATTATTTTGCAATAAGATAAGGTGTTTGAAAAATGATGCTCATTTGGATAATGTTTCATGGCTCATTTAATATTGGATAGGATAGGATCAATGAAAATGACCCATGTCAAGATGTTTACCATGAGCAAGTGTAAAGTGTGCCCTAGAATTTCATCAAGATCAAGATAACTCAGACTATGGATGCAGATATATGCACATGGATTGGATAGGTGATTCTTGGGTGAATGGATTTATTATGGATGGAATGAGATGCTTTCATCTAAACTAGTGCACGTAGGTGCTCAATTCCACACATAATGCTTATTTTCCAGGTTTTCATCATGGTCTTGCCCAAAGTGCCACCATAGTGGTTTTCACTAGAGGACGATTTTTTATTATTTTTCTGATTTTTTTGGATTTTCATTTTTTAAGTTTTTAATTTTTTTTGAAAGATTCATGCTGACCTACCTAGTGGTGTCGATGTAGATGCTTTTCTCATAATGTGAAATTGGTATCCTACCTGAAGAAGTTGCTTTGTTAAGATACGTGCACTTGAATTCAACTTTTAGGATTCGTGATTTGCTTTGTTGATACTAGAGATAACTTTGTCTATGTGCTCACATCACGATAGAGTGCCTTCAAAATCCTTATGATGAAGGGTCATTTCCAATACATGGTCAGCTTGAGAATTGAATATCATGTGCGGAGGCATGGATGGAGTGTGTTTAGGGATAAGAGATGGATTGGTTGATAGTTTGGAACCTTTTACTCTCAAAACTTGGGAAGATGAGCAATGATGGGTGTATACAAAAGTGTGCATGGAATTAGGACCAACTAATTGATATAATTTGTATGTCACTTGAAAAGCTTGCTTTTTCTTTTGCAAACATCCTTGATGGATACTTTTCCCTCTTTTATTTTGCCCCATTGTTTCTTTGACTAATGGAGATTGATAGGGATAATATTTCTTTTCATATTTTGGTACCCATGCATATTTGATTTGTCCATGATGCTTCTTAGATTCTTTTGATATGATAGCATTCTTTGTGCTTTGTTCAAATCTTTCTTTTGACGTTGGTCCCAATTCATGGATAAGGTGATGGGTGGATGAAGATTCATGACGTGGCTAGTTGTAGTAGTGACATTAGTTTCATCATAAGGATTCTTCATGCTTCCTATGTTGATGTTTGCTTGAGGGTAAAAGGATCATGAAAAATAGGCCCTTATGGGTAAAAAATTCAAAAATCAAGTGTTAGGCAACTTGACATAAAATTGAATAAGTTATCTATATTATTTTCAAATAAATGTAAGAATAGAATTTATAGAAACAATGTGAAGCTTTAAATTACTAGGTTTATTAAAATAAATAAATTCTATTTGGTGAAAATGAAATTTCAATGTAGTAGTACTTAAATTTGTGGAAAAAATAGTTAGGAAAATCAGTTCTGACTCACCCTAACCATAATAAAATGATAATATTTTTTTATAATATTTTATATATAAGTAGATGACTCATGTTTGGATGTGATGCATATTTTTTTGTAATTTTTTTCCAAGTAAATAATTAATTATGAATATTTTATTACAATTTTTAAAAAATATAAAACCTCGTATGTCTGACCACCTTAATTTGCAAAAATTTATGAAATTTAATTTTTATTTTTTCAATCCTATAGTATGTGAAGCATAGAATGTGATGCATGTTTTAGATTCAAAAAATGTGATACTATTTGAAAGTTATAGATGTTTTTCAATCAGCTTATCGATCAGGACTTTAAACATAATTCTAATAGAAAACAAATAATAATTATTTATTAAATTCAACTTAAAGCATAATTTATATTTGTAGAAAGCTGAGAATCTCCTCTAAAACCCCTTTTTGTTTCATCAATTTTGGGTAAAAAAAAGTCATCAGCCACATACCCTACAAATACCTATAATATTTTCACTTTTTGGCCCATCATGATCCTACACATACCCTGAGATGAAGTTTCCCCCAGTATTGTGGAAGTAGTATCTTCATGCTTTGATTCTACTTGTTCTGAGAGCTCCTATTTAGAATGCATTCTTTGATAACTGACCACTGGAGATGAAGTTATTTTAATTAGATGCTCTGTTGACTCCTGAATATCCTATTCTTTCTGACCTAATTTCTTGAGTGGATTATGCTGGATATCTTCATACATGATGTCTTCAGTTTGGATTTTGGATATATCTAATCTTGATGTTGACAAATCTATTTGACTGTACGAATAAATAACCTGCTCTTTTTATGTAACAATGCTAGGGATAAAGGGATCCTATTCTGAATGAAGAAATATGTGTCCATCCATAGAAAGCATCTCTTGGGTAAATGGAGGAGTATGTGCATCTTGCATAGATAGGAGAGTGTCCATTAGATCATTGTAGGATCTTGGAGATACAAATTCTTGATTATGAATGATTTTAGAGTTGTTTTCGACATGCTTTCGATCAAGTTCTTGACCTGGGTCAATTTCAAAGGATGGATTACTTACAAAGGGTTCTTAGATGTCATCATTAGACATGGTAAGTGGTTCAATATCCTCAAGGGTCGATTCCAATGTTTCTTCAATATCTGTAACCATGAGGTCAAAGGAGTCAACATGTCTTGGAAAGGACCACTCCTAGACTTTGGTGAAAGATGTTGATCATGCTTTGGAATGAATTCTTGAGATATGTCCTCTAACTCATAAGTGTTATGCCTTGCATAACCACCCCATTTTATTTTGGAACAAAATAGGTCCACCTTTTCTTTTGTTTTCATCATCTTTGGTTGTTTGTTTTGGGTCTTAGGAGTTATTTTTCTTTCCTCCTAGGTCTGTCTCTTGTTCTATCAAATTTGGTTCTACCTTAGCTAGAGTTGGGTTTCTTTTTGTTAAAATTGAATGAAATGATGAAGAATAATGTATTTTCAATGCTTTTTGGTACTAATGGAGGCATTGTTTTGTAGGATTAAATCATACAGCTGATGCTATTTCTCAATGGATTTAGTTGAAAGCATGCCTCAATTAGATTTAGCACAAAAATCCTCAAGGAAGAAAGTCGGTGAGACTCCTCAAATGTCTTGCCGACTGGATTTTGTGTTCTATTCATTTGAAATGCTCAGATCACCGAGACATTTTGGTCACTATCAAGTTTTCTATTTCTTGTGTACCGGCAGAGTGTCATCAAAAGGGTTTGAGTTCAGGGAGAAGTACCACCAATGGGGTGAGCTCTCAGCAAAAGATGAAGGGCTCACTGTAATGTCTTGCCAACTGGAGGACATCTCACCAAAAGGGGGCATCATCAGTATGAAGTCTTCCCAACCAATGGGAGTCTTGCTGAAAGCTATTCACAAGGCTGATGTCAAGGAAAGGATTTGGCTTTAGGGTAACGTCTTTCCAACCCGATGGTGTCCCACCTAAGGTTTGTGCCTTCGGTGTAATCTCTTTCCAACCAATGGACCTCTCACTAGTAGTTGTTCACAAGATTGAGCTCAGGGAGACTCCGAGTGAATGAAATGGCCTTAGTATGATGTCATACCGACCAAGTGGAGTCTCGCCAAAAGGAAGTCTCATTTGCTATAAATTTTGATAGGTCGAAGGTGGTCTCACCGAAGGTTGTGGCTTTTGGGAGATATCTCTTTCACTTGTTGGGGTCTCGTTGATGGTTTTGGCTCTTTGGAATGACTAATGGGAACCCGCTATGACCTCTTGCTAACTGAATGATGTCTTTCTGAATGCGGATGTCTTGCCAATGGAGGAACACTATGGTATAACTCTTAAGGGCTCACTATGATGTCTGGCTGAAAGCGGTAGTCTGGGTGACAATTTTGGATATCAATATAACTCCTATAGCTCGATATGAAGTCTTGCCGACAATTCTAAGTTATACCAATTGCTACTATGAAGTATAATTGCATTGGGGAGGCACAACTAGTGTCTCACCGACATGCAATTCTATTTGAATGAATTTTGACCACCTAGTAAGATTATGTGGTATGTGTTCCACCAATTAGAGGGAGCTGAGGGAAAACCATTGGAATTTTGACCATGTGACTGTCCTGTGAAGAAGATCAATAAACTATGAGAATAAATGGCATGGATCTACTTTGAGATTGAAGGTGATCAATCGACTCAGTGAACATTGGTGTTCAAGTTTAGATAGGAGAAATCTAATGCTATCTCTCAAGGGGGTCAACTTACAGAAAGATCTAGAGTGAGAGTAAAGATGAATGGAGGAAGGAGCCATGAGTCTTAGTGATAGTTGTGATGTGTACTAGAAAAGGTAGATCAAAATTTATGATAATGCTACAAAACATTCAAATCAACTCTGTAATGAAGTTTGAGGGTGGACACGGATGCCAGAAGTTAATGCAATGGTTGTGAAATATCTAAGGGCTACTCTTGATGATGATCCTTCACCGACATGGATAAGGGGATGCACATTGAATTCATTATGAACTTTATTCCAAAAAAATTTGAGGGCTGACCCTTTTATAACTGACTTTTTTTAAAACCATAAAGTAGGGACCGACAAATTCTTTTTTGACATATTTTTTATATGATACCTTTTGGGACCTCTTTGTTAAAAAAGAAAAAGAAAAAAGAGTGAGTCTAATATAGGAGATAGAGATAGATTTAGAATAGTAGAAATTTTCTGAAGGTAGAGAAACTTAAGAGCAGAATAGAATAGGAGTTAGATTCAGCAGAGGGAGGTGATGTATATTCTAGATTCTCTTAATATAAATGGAGATGATTTAAAGGCATGGATTTTCTATACACTGGTGATTCTGCTAGATTTATAAATGTTGTTATCTATTTCATCAATAGTAGAAGTAGCCAGATTTAAATCTAATTCATATTATGTTCTAGAATGGTACTTATCTTGGGTTAATCATTTGATTTGCAAAGCTTTCAAGGAATAAAATTTTATCTTATGTTTATTTTAAATGGTGATTTGTAGTGTGCTGTTAAAATTAGCACTATGAATGAATGAAACTGTGTGTTAATCACAAGTTAATTTTGTTTTACAGTTTTAGTTAGGAATTCTTTGAAAGCCAGCAAGTCTAATTAACTTGGATGAATTAACATTCTCTTCAGTTCACAAGCTTTGATCTATATTTTTTTGTTTATGTAAAAATTGTGGTTAAAGTAGGTTTAAATTCATGTTTGATCTTAGAAAAATCCAGAAGCTCAACACTAGCAGGCCCCCTGAATATTATAGTTCACATGAACCATTGAGTGAAACCAACATAGTTGAGAATCGATTACCAAGACCTTGGGTGTTAGATAACCATGCATTATTCTTTCTCTTTTAGGAGAACAAAATAGTAGTATTTTGTTTACTATTTCTATGCTTGTCTAGCCCTATCAATAGATTTTTGGCTCTAGAAGGAGGGCCTAGAAGGGAAAACTAGATATTAGTGGGTTTTTTTGACAAAAAAGGTCGCATAGATTTCTTTGATCAGCTAAAAATCCTCCATCTTTGATAGAACTCAAGACCTCAATAAGACACAAGATTCACAAGACTGGGGTGACCATCATACCATGCTTGTCAGCTCCACTCACTCCACTAGGCTTTTCACCAATACCCTAGTGGATACCTTTCAATCCACCACTGAATCCATCTCAAGTGCCATTACATCTAGTTCAACCACTACCACCACCACCAATGGCATTTTTTCAAAATAATCCCTCTCCATTAAGGACTATTCTTGGAGGATTTCATGATATGCCTAAGAATCCTGAGAAATTATGTCCCAAATACATTCATGGAGAATAAAGGAGTGTTGAAGAGCACATAAAAGCTTTTAAGGACACTTGTACTAGAGCCCAAATAGCTCACCATGATGTAGTTTTTAGGTTGTTCCCTTATTCCTTAGGGGATATGGTGTACAACTGGTACCTAAATCTTCCTCAACATTCTATTCTGAGCTAGACAGACCTGGAGAATGCTTTCATCAATCAGTTTAGATTTTATGTGGATCCAACCATTTTGTTCCACCAATTTGCTACCATTAGGAAGGAGCCAGGTGAACCTTTTCCCTTGTTTAATACCAGGTTTCAATGGATGTATAGGAGACTACAAGACCCCTATCTAGTTAATGAAAATAGTGCCATTCAAGTATACTTTAGAGTTATAGACCCTTTGCTTGGATTATTCCTACAAAGGACTTATTAGCTGATAGATATTGATTCATTGTTTAAGGTTTATCATCTAGCTATCAAGCTGCAACAACAAATTAGCTCTCAAAAAGGAAGTTTGGGAGGAGGTTTTCGTTCAATGGGATATTAGATTTCTAGCCCAACCCCTTTATTCAATATTGTCCCAGGAATGTCTCATTCCCATTATGGACCTATGTATGATTTATAGACTCAACTTCCTATTCTATTATTTTTCCATGGAGCTCCTGACTTCTTTCAACAATCACAGGCTCATCATAGTCTGCATGGTCATCATAACCAAGTTGGAACACCAAATATTATTGGCCAGCCACCTGTTGCAAAGAGTGTTGAAAATGAAAAAATAGTTCAACTCACAAATGAGGTGGAGACCTTAAAGAAAACTCTATCTCAAGTCACAAATGACATGGCTCAGCTTAAACTGAACCCCTCTCAAAATCAAGGTAATTAACCTAATCAGAACAACAATTAGGGTAATTATTAGAATAACAATAATCATAGCCAGAGGGGTTATCAAGGACAAAAACTCCCCAACCAAGGCCATCAAATCAAAAAACAGAGGATACAGAGCTGTGGTTGATTTACTTTTGGCGGACTGACTAGAACATGAGACCTGGTCTTGACCACCACCTCACAGAGAACCCTCCACCAAAAGGTCCACCTGACTTCCATAACAAAGGTAATTCATATGGTGTTTTCAAATGTAATGCAAGTTATAACAAAGAGTTTGATATTGTTTCTGAGATGCAAAAATAGAAAACCTCTTTATCATACTTTGATATCCTGAAGTGGTGCCATGCTCAATGAGAGATAGTGTTGAAATATTTGGAAGAAGTTGATAAATCAAAAGGGAAAACCAAGGTGGCACCCACTGCTGACATGAACATAGCTTTTTACAAAAACTAGGTAGGTACCCCACCATTTCTTTTAAGTTTGAGAATCTATGGGAAGAGTCTACATAATTGCCTACTAGATTAAGGGGCTTCTGGAAATGTTATGTCATTTTCTATATACAAGACATTGGGATTGAACCTTGTCCAAAAAAACAAGAAGGTCATCCAACTTGATAAAAAAAAGGTTAATGTAGTTTGATAATTAAGAAATATTCATGTGCAAGTAGGGTCTGACCCTAGGATTCAAACCAACATATATATTCAAGTAATAGACATTCTTGAGACAAATAGTATGCTTTTGAGCAGAGATTTGATGAAAAATATAGGGGGATATCTCTCCCTCGACTTTTCACATATGTGGTTACCATGGAGGGGAATGCCTATGTAGATTAGGATTGAAAGTGAACCTCACCTCAAACATACTGTCACTAAGTATGATTGTCCCAACAAGGTAGCTTATTTTGAAACCGAGATAGGGGTTTATAAAAGATAGGAAATTTTAACCTTTTTGGTTCTTGATTCTAAATATTTGTCAATAAAAAATCTCCCTAATCACATGATTAATGAAAATCAATAGGAATTGATCAGGAATTTGCAACAAGATCAACTGGTCTTGGGGGAAGATATCAATTTACAGAGTCTTCTACTACCTAATTGGTTTAGGGTACACTACCAGAGTCATTTGAAATTGAACTTCTAACCCTGCATGAGTATTTTAAAACATGTTTCCCAAACTGAGGAAACTAGCCTAAGTCACCTTGAGACCATTTCAGATCACTTCTCATTTGAAACTAAAAATGCAATAATGCTAACTAGGGATAATATACCTTCAAAAGAAGTCCCTTCTCAAATTGAACTTACCCTAGTCATAATGCAGGACTAGCATAGTTACAATGAACAACCCCAAGGTTTGTTTGATACCCCTGCACTCATAAGTATATTGAAACCCAAGGGCTCAATCAAGGATACAAGTGACTGTCAGAAAGATAGCCACTCATTACATAATAAATCTAAGCAAGGATTGGAAATTACACTTGAGGAACCTATTGAATTCCCCTTCCCAATATTTGATGCAAAAGATCAAGTGGCCCCACTTATGACTTATCTTATCTAAATTCCCACAATAACCTCCAAGGGATCAACCCTAGCTCATGATCAACTATGGACCCTCACGTTTGATGGATCCAAATCCAAAACAAGTTCTGGTGTTGTGATTGAATTATCTAGCTCGAAAGGGAAAAAAAAAATCTTCTTACAGGTTGCAGTTTAGATGCACTAACAACATAGTAGAATATGAAGCTTTAGCTCAAGGACTCATGTTTGCACATAAGAAGAAAGTTAATGCTTTGATGGTTAAAGGAGGTTCAAAAATAGTTATCAAGCAAGTGTGCAACCAATACACATGTCACAATAAAAGGATGGTGGCTTATAGAAATTGGGTATGGAACCTGATTGAAGACTTCAATGATTTTGGGATTAGTTTAATCCCTAGAGAAGAGAATCAAATAGCTGATTCATTAGCTATTGCCATAAGTAGCTTGGAACCCATGCAAGGATCCAAACTTAAGATATTCCAAATAGAATTGATATCCACCCCAATTTTTCTTGATAATGTCAGAAACTTTCAAGTCTTTGATGATGATCGACATATCCTCTCTTTTCTAGCAAGCTCAGATGTTTTTGAAGGACAGATCACCAATGAGTCTGTCTGGGATCAAGGAGACTAGAACCTCGTAGAATGTGATATAGAGGGGGTCCTCAATTTGAAAAGAAATAGCATTCCCAAGGGAATGGTGGCCTTAGAAAGTATTTTTTATTTAGACCCAAGGGCTTGGGAAAAGGTATCAACTGAAGATAAAGGAGGCAAATATGAAACTTTTAACCTAGCTGATTCTGGCCCTAAAAGAAATTTTTACGTAGGGAAATCCTGCCCTAAAGAAATTAAAAAAGATATATTGTAGGAAATGAAGAAGGATATTGCTGCAATAGCCTGGGGGTATGAAGATCTAAAAATATTTGATGCTTTTGTTATGACTCGTACTATTCTTTTCAGGCCTGAAGCTAAACTATTTCGGTAGAAACAATGTCCTGTCAATGCCCTGATTGAACCATTGATCTTTAAAGAAATTCAGAAATTGCTTTTTGCAAGAATAATCTTCCCTATTCAACATTCAACATGGGTGGATAACTTGGTTCTAGTCCATAAGAAAAATGGAGAGATCAGGCTATGTGTAGATTTTAATAATCTGAATAGAGCTTCAAAAAAAGACAATTTCCCACTCCCTTCCCTAGAAAAATTCTTGCAAACTATCAATAGATATCAGATGATATCATTCTTGGATGGTTATTCTAGATACAATCACGTGATTTTTAATTATGAAGAAAGAATGAAGAAAATCTTCACTACTAAGTGGGGAACATTTGCCTATAGAAGGATGCCATTTGGTTTAATAAACATTGGAGCAACCTTTTAGCATGCCATGGACATATTCTTCAAAGATATGATTGGTAAATGTATCATTGTTTACATGGATGACCTAACAGTATTCTCTAAAGATAGACTAAACCATGCTGTAGACTTGGATAAATTTCTTGAAAGATGTATCTGGTATGGCATCTCCCTGAATCCTAAAAAGTGCATGTTCAGGGTCTTTGAAGGGAAACTTTTGGGACACGTAATCTTAGACAGAGGAATATCAATAGATCTAGACTGAGTTGAGTCCATTATGAAGATCACCAGGCTAGGAAGTAAGAAGGAGATGAGATCTTTCTTTGGAAAGATCAACTTTGTGAGAAAGTTTATCACAGGTTTTGTAGAAATTGTTAAGCCACTTAATTAAATGATGAAGAAATATTCCATAATAGAATGGAGCGACGAGGAAAAGATTTCTTTTTCTCAAGTCAAAAAATCCATTTCAAAAGTGTTAATCCTCGCCAACCTTGACTACTTGAAGCCATTCTATATTTATTCTTTTGCTTCTAAACACTCATGTGCAGTTGTCCTAACTCAATGAAGAAAGGCAGGAGATGAGAGGCCAATTTCCTTCATGAGTTCTCCATTTAAGAATGCCAAATTCAAGTACCCACCTCTTGAAAAACAATATTTTGCATTGGTTAGAGTGGTTAAGAAGTTTAGGCATTACATCCTATGAAGTCAGATTATTGTTGTAGTTCTTGATGTTGTTGTGAAGTCTCTACTCATGCAAAGCGAGTTGGGAGAATGAAGGGCGAAATGGATGGCCATTTTGTAGGAGTTTTATCTAGAGATTCACCCTATGAAACTTTTCCAAGCTCTGGGCCTATCTAAATCCATAGCAGATGCTAATGAGAACATTATTTGCTAGCAATACACTACATAATCCTTCTCCAATGACCCTTGGTATGCCGATATTATCTATTTCATGCTCAACAATCCATTCCCAAAGGGAATGAATATAACTTAGAGGAAAGCAATGAGAATGAAAAGCACCCATTATATGCTCAAAGGAGGATTGTTATATAGGAATAATTTTGAGGGAGTGTACCTATGATGCCTTGATCAACAAGAGGCTAAGCATGCAATTGTTGAATTTCATGGGAAACATGGCATAGGTCATGGGTCTGCAGATTCGTTAGCACATCAGATCCTCATATATGGTTATTATTGGTTGTGTGTGTTCAAAGATTCCCACCAACATCTAAGAACCTGTCACATATGTCAAATTTTTGCATCAAAAGAGCACCATTTAGCCATGCCACTACAACCTGTTTATGAGGTAAGGCCATTTTCCCAATGGGCACTAGATTTTATTGGGGTGATTAACCCAAATTCTTCTATAGGACACAAATTTATTTTGACTACCATAGATTACTGCACAAGATGGACAAAGGCTATACCTTGCAAGAATAGCACAATGAAGGTAGTAATCAAGTTTCTCACTAAATGCATCACAACTAGGTTTGGAGTACCCTTCACATTGGTATGTGACAATGGATCTTCCTTTTCTTTTGTTGAGTTCATTTCATGGGCTTATGATCATAAAATAATCTTAAAGTATTCTTCAAACTATTACCCACAACGAAATGGAGTTGTAGAATTGACTAATAAGAATCTCTTAGGGGTAATTAAAAAACTATTAGAGAACAATCCTATTGATTGGCATACCCAGCTAAGATTTGCATTATGGGCAGATAGTACTAGGATCAAGGTTGCTTTAAAGACTTCACCATTCAAGCTAGTGTATGGCTAAGAGCTTATGTTCCCTATTCACTTGTAAATACCTATCCTTAAGTTTATGTAGAATTTTTACTCTAGTGATGATAGGATAAAAGTAAGATTAGCTGGTTTGTTGAAATTAGAAGAGTAGAGATATGCTGCCTTGTAACAATTCTTTAGACACCAGACTATTGTCAAAAGTTGGTTTGAAAAAAGAGCCAAAATCAAGGCTTTCAAAATATCAAACCTTGTGCCGCTATGGGATAAAGCTAATGAAAAGAAGGGAAGTCACCAAAAATTTGATAAGCTCTAGTTAGGTCCCTATCAAATTGCTAAAATACTAGGAGAAAATGCTTTTTGGTTGAGTAGTTTAATGAGAAAACCTGTTCCATTGCCTATCAATGGACAATTTCTTGAACATTATTTTGGGTCATGAAGTTTGGTATTTTTTCTAGGCTATATGCTAGTAAATAATTTGTTGTTCTACTTGTAAATAGTTTGTTTCTGTGTTTCTACTTGTAAATAGTCTTGTTGTTTGTATGTTTGTTCTTTCTTTCTTTCTTTTCATTTTCTTTTATTGTTTTGTGTTTGTTTTGTTTTGTTCCTTGGGTTTCTCTGTTCTTTCCATCTTCAAATAATGGGTTGTTATCTAAAGTATACTTTGGTTATTAGGAGAGAACTTGGTTCAAATATTTTTAGGTTTTCTGATTAAATGATTTTCTCCTAAATTCGTTGTTTTATTCCCATTGCCAATAAGAGTTGTGGAAAGTCTTGAAAACAAGGTGCAAAGTAAATAATCTTCACTAGTTACCTCTAAATCTATCACAAATCATCAAAATCATCTCCTTCTATAATGGTATATTTGTCCTAGGACAATAGTGTTGTAAGATATGAGTGAAAAATCTGATTCCCTAGATGCTATTATGAGGTCCATGGTATTTTTCAACCCAAAACAAATGTCAGACATCTAACATATTGAGGAAAAATTGAATGAAATATTTGAAACTCCAAGAGAACAAAAAAGAGAAGAGGAACTATCTAAAACAGATGACTCAATATGAATGGATGATTCTAGTATCTCTACCAGGGCTATGGGCACCTAACTATTAGTAGAGCAATGCTGTGAGAAAACTAGAGGTATCTCCATTAGGGCTATGTACACCTAACTGGTAGTGGAGCAATGCCCAGGATATCATTGCACAACAACTAAAGGGAATCAAATCATGTAGTTCAAATCTTGCACATTATTGTTTGAAAGATGAGTAAAACTTTATAAGAGGGTGATACACCATCAATCACACACATAGATTCAACGGTAGCCAATGTTGATTTACATTTGAGATTCTAGCTCAACCTCGGTTGTTAAGACTAACCCAACTAGAGTTGTGATGTTCATAAACTAGGAGTTCTGGGTAGCTAAATTCTTCAATTTCTTGAAAATGGTTAAACCATTTTCCTAGCTGAGTCACCATTTGTTATGCCTTGCATAACCACCCCATTTTATTTTGGAACAAAATGGGTCCCCCTTTTCTTTTGTTTTCATCATCTTTGGTTGTTTTTTTTGGATCTTAGGAGTTCTTTTGTTTTCCTCCTAGGTTTGTCTTTTGTCATGTTAGATTTGGTTCTACCTCAACTAGAGTTGGGTTTCTTTTTGTTAAAATTGAATGAAATGATGAAGAATAATATATTTTCTATGCTTTTTGGGACTAATGAAGGCATTGTTTTATAGGATTAAATCATACAGCTGATGCTATTTCTCAAGGGAGTCAGTTAAAAGCATGCCTTAAAAAAATTTGGCATGAAACTCCTCAAGGAAGAAAGTCAATGAGACTCTTCAAATGTCTTCCCGAATCGATGTTGTGTTCTATTCATTTGACATGCTTAGATTGTCGATACATTTTGGTCGCTGTAAATTTTTCTATCACTCACCAACTAGCAGTCTTTCTGAAAGGGTTTGAGTTCAGGGTGAAGTCCCACTGATAGGGTGAGCTCTCACCGAAAGATGAAGGGCTCACCATAATGTCTCACCGAAAGGGGGTATCATTGGTATGAAATCTTCCCGACTTATGGGAGTCTCGCTGAAAACTATTCACAAGGTCGGTGTTAGGAAAAGGATTTGGCTTTGGGGTAAGGTCCTTCCAACCCAATGGTGTCTTGCTGAAGGTTTGTGCCTTCGATGTAATCTCTTGTTGATCAGTGGACTCGCCAATAGTTGTTCACAAGATTGAGCTCAGGGAGACTTTGAGTGAATGAAATGGCCTCAGTATGGTGTCCTTCTGAACAAGTGGAGTATTGCTAAAAGGAAGTCTCATTTTCTATGAAGTCGGGCCGACCTAAGGTAGTCTTGTTGAAGGATTGTGGCTTCGGGGAGATATCTCTCTGACTTGTTGGGGTCTTGCCAATGGTTTTGGCTCTTGAGTATGACTAATGAGAACCTTCTATGACCTCCTACCGATTGAATGATGTCTTGTTGAATACGGATGTCTTGCCAATAGAGGAACACTATGGTATAACTCTTAAGGGCTCACTATGATGTCTAGTAGAAAGCAGTATTCTAGGAAATTTTTTTTGATATTAATATAACTCTTGTAGCTCGATATGAAGTCTTGCCAATAGTTCTAAGTTATACTGATTGTTGCTATGAAGTATAATCACATCTAGGAGACACGACTAGTGTCTCACCGACATGTGATTCTATTTGAATGACTTTTCACCACCTAGGAAGCTTACATGGTATGTGTTCCACCAATCAGAGGGAGTTGAGGATGAACTATTAGTAGTTTGACTGTTTGACCATCCTATGAAGAAGATCAATAGATTGTGAGCATAAATGCAATGGATCTACTCTGAGATTGAAGGTGATCAATCAACTTAGTGAACAATGGTGTTTGGGTTTAGACAGGAGAAATATGATGTTGTCTCTCAAGGGGGTCAACTTGCAGAAAGATCTAGAGCAAGAGTAAAGCTAAAAGGAGGAAGGAGGCACGAGTCTCAGTGACAGCTATGATGTCTACTAGCAAAGGTAGATCAACATCTATGATAATGCTATAGAACATTCAAAGAAGCTCTGTAAGGAAGTTCAAGGGTGTACACGAAGGCTAGAAGTTAATGTGATGATTGGGAAAGATCTAAGGGCTACTCTTGATGGTGATCATTCACCAACATGGATAGGGTCATGCACATTGAATGCGTTATGAACTTTATTCCAAAAATATCTGAGGGCCAACCCTTCTGTGACTAACTTTTTGTAAAAATCTAAATTAGGGAATGATAGATTCTTTTTTGACATGTTTTGTATATGATACCTTTTGGGACCTCTTTGTAAAAAAAAAAAAAAGGTCTAATATAGGAGATAGAGATAGATTTAGAACAATAGGAATTTTATAAAGGTAGATAAATTTAAGAGTAGAATAGAGTAGGAGTTAAATTCAGCAAAGGGAGGTGATGTATCTTCTAGATTCTCTTTGTATAGATGGAGATGATTTGAAGACATGAATTTTTTTTACACTGGTGATTCTACCAAATTTGTAAATGTTGTTTATCTATTTCATCAATAGTAGAAGTAGCTAGATTTAAATCTACTTCATATTATGTTCCAAAATGGTTGTTATCTTGGGTTAATCATTTGATTTGCAAAGCTTTCAAAGAATAAAATTTTATCTTATTTTTAGTTTAAATGGTGATTTGCAATCTACTGTTAAAATTAGCACTATGAATGAAAGAAATTGTGTGTTAATCACAAGTTAATTTTGTTCTTCAGTTTTAGTTAGGAATTCCTTGAAAGGTAGCAAGTCTGATTAAGTTGGATGAATTAACATTCTCTTTAGTTCACAAGCTTTGATCTTTCTTTTTTTGTTTCTTTAAAAAACCTTGTTAAAGTAGGTTTAAATTCATGTTTGATCTTAGAACAATCAAGAAGCTCAACATTAGCAGGCCCCTTTAACATTATAGTTCACATAAACCATTGAGTGAAACCAGCATAGTCGAAAATTGATTACCAAGACCTTGGGATTTACATATCCACACATTATTCTTTCTCTTTTAGGATAATAGAATAGTAATATTTTGTTTACAATTGCTATGCTCATCTAGCCCTATCAACAATAAGGAAATGTAGAGACATTTTCAACATGATCATAGGGCAACGGATTGTGCATTATGTCAATAGTATCAAATAATCCTAACACTCCTTGAAATAGATCACTAAAAAGTGGCTCTTGATGTATGGTGAGTTGATCAATGGGTGGGGTAAAACCATCTTCGATAAGCTCCCTAATTGAGAGATCTTGAACATTGTTTTCAACAATTGTGGCAAAGAAATTGTGAGTGTCTTCAACCATAGAGTCAAGTGATGTTGAAATTTCTTTAATTGGATCATTGTCGAGTATTGTTGGTGGATTTTGATCATGATTGAAAAGTGACTCTTGACCTATGCTGATTTTTTCTTTGGATGAAATAGCAACATTTTCAATATGCTCTTTGCTGGATAAATCTTGATCATTGTCCCCAATAGTTATCATTTTTTGTGTTTTTGCTTGTGTTGGTTGGGTAGCTTGAGAGGCTTGTTGCACTTGTTGAGCTTGTGTTTCTTTTTGCATGGCTAGATATTGTTGGATGGCCTTTTGGTAGGCCTTATGAGCTTTTAGCACAATGTTATATTGTCTTCCTACATTTGGTTTTGGTGGTATTTGTGGAAAATTTAGAATTTTGTTGGATGTACCGATGCATGGTTGAGATATGCTTGGAGCGATTGTGGCAATGAGGGGTTGAGATGTGATGGGAATGATAGTGGTTTTTGGAGTGATCGAAGTGATAGGGATGGTTGGAATGATCAAGGTGATAGGTCCTTGGGAAACCATATTTTGATTTGTCAGGACTGATGTTTTCACTTGATTACATATCATCTGTTGGTGTGATGTCAATATTATATTCAAAGGATTTGATGTGATGGATTGATTGGGATGGAGTGATTAGTGATAGGTAAAGGGGGAATCCCTCAACCAAGGAATGATGTTGACATGGGTACTAGTGGTGGAGATGTCTCTTGGCATACTGACTCAACTATTTTGGTAAGTGTAGCAATTTGATCTCACCAAATTTGATCTTGATTTCAATCTTGACTCCGTTGATATAGTTGATTTGGTTTTTGTTCAAGAAAATTTGGCATGCATACTTGTTTTTTTGGATGGAATCATGGAAAATTTGATTTTGGGAAATGTTTTGATTTGGGTTGATGTTCTAATTTGGCATGATAGGTTGAAATTGAACATTGTTGCTGTTGGGAATCGCATTGCCTTGATTTAGGTAACTTTGATTTTGCATGGTGTTACCTTGACTTGGATTAATACACAGAGTTTTTAACATCTTGTTTTGATTTTGAACAAATTTTGTATGATTCAAAAACATATTTATCCCAAAGTTTTCTAGATTGATGTTTTGTAAAGTTGTACTTGGCACATTCACATTTGGCATGTTGGGATTTGACGAGATGGCATTTTTCATTTGAAGGCTCATGCATTGATTATTCTATTGATAGATTTGTAGGTTTGGACTTGGATCTACCATCAGGAAAGGTGTTCCAATATTTTGACTAGGCATACTCACATTTGTTGTACCATTGAGGTTTGTGGGAGAGAATGATCCCATGTACGAATTGTATAAATGTGAGCGTTGATAATCAATCAACTTTCTAGGGCTTGGAAAGTTCAGTTGATTTGGATTACTCATGATGTATGGATCAAGTTTATATTCAATGTTCCTCTAGCATTTTGACCTTGTTGTAAAAGTGACCTCTAAGGTGTTTAGGACAATGATGAGATGAAGGATGAAAATGGGTGAATGATATGAGTGTTGAACATTTAGGGACTTTGTATCAATGCTAGACTTAGGGATTGATTTGGATAGTGAACTTATAAACCCTAAGATGTTAGATGTGATCTTAGGATGAACTTGTTCAAAAGGATTGCTAATTCAATTAAATGTATGAGAAAGGATGCATTCCCATACTCCTAACTAAACAAGGTGGTTTAAATTTTGATGATTAACCCAAGTCTAGAATGATGTTTCCAAAGCTCTAAAGTTGTTTGTAGAATGAAGATGATAAATGTTTGAATGAACGAAGTGTTTGATTTGATCCTAAATGAACCTAGGAAGGACTTGTTTACAAGACCAAGATAGTGAAGAACATGCCTTTCTCTAAGAGAAATTCAAAATTGAAAGATCAATGTTTGCATGAAAACCATACAACCAGAAGATACCAAGCACATATGTGGGGTACAATTGATTTAATCTTTACTTAATGGATTCTTTTTACCACAAACACACTCTTGATTAGATTTTAAATCTAGATGTTCAATGTCTCAACCTTCCCTTTATCTCAAAAAAGTGTATTATGTGGAAACCAAGAAAATTTGAGGCAAGAGTTACCTATTGTTGACCTTAGTAGGAGAAAATTGAGATGAAATTCAAATGCTTAGAAGCCTCTAAGGATAAAATCCCAAAGGAAAGCAATAACATGTGAATTCATTCAAAGATATTTGCTTCTTCTCAAGGGTTTGAGATTTGATGCTCATGTTGAATGTTGGTTTTCCAATGTTTTTTATCAAAGCATTGTGTTTTTAAACTAACTCACAAGCAATATAACATCCTAGTTCAATTGGTACATTTTTCTTCGCGGGCTTGCCTCATGCCCTTCATAGTAGAAGAGATGATTTTACATGCAACCAAGGAAAAAATATAAAGGTATGTTAAGAATGAAGTCTTAACCTCTATATTTTAACCAAGATCGAACAGATCAATTGGTCACTACAAACAAGGGTTTTTGTTTAGAATTTCCATTCATAGAGATTGACCCATATGGCGAGAGTCCCTTTTTAGATCCATCTTGTCAGAGCCAACTACGTGATACTGGTGTTTACTCCAATACCCACATTTATATCCCACTTGGAAATACTCTTGGATTTAGAGTGTTACCAGTTGAGTCATTCCCTTGGGCGAGTACTTTTTCCCCAAGTCAGGCCCTCTAAGATATAGACAAAAGCAAATAAACTTATTCATAGTTTGATTAAACCTTATTTAGAAACAAAGGGAGAACACATACAATAAGTTCACTCACACTCGCACAAGATTTTGTTTAACTTTTAAACCCAAACAGAAGTGTGGAGGTGATCACTTTATCTCAACCTAATATTATCAAAAGGGCCTTTTGATTCTCAAGATCACTGTGAACCATGAGAGAAGTGCATACGCCCTTTTTAATAATATTAGTTTAAGTCATCACAAAAACAAAGTTGCACATGTTCGTTTTAAATCCAAAAAGCAATGATTTTGATTCGTTTTAAAGCACCAAAATGAGATGTGAGACTTGCCTTGTTCAATTTGTTAACCTAAAACAGAATCTATTCAATGTTGCCTAAAGTTCATTTTAACCCTATTGCAATGAAAATTGAAAGCCTAGGGAATGTTCATTTTAAATCCCAAAACCAAAGATGGGTTAGCCTAAAACAAAAAATTATGGCGTAAGATGGAATCTCCAAGCATTAAAAAATGCTTTTTAAGTTTCAAATTTGATGCTCAAATCTTGGACTTCAATTTTTCTTTTGTTTTCACTCAATTCCAATGTCAACCTTAACCTACAAAAGTAAAAATGCCAAATCATATTTTCTTAAAAATCATACCTATGTTGAAGATTAAAAATACACCTCTCTAAATAGTGATTTAAAAAAAAAAAAGACTAATGTTGTCAGCCCACAAAATGGAGCCCCAAAAAGTGTTGCATTAACTATGCATTTGTTGATTTAGTAATCATCCAACTACTACCTTCAATATCAATCAATAAAAGATAAAAAAATCAGTCCCTATCGAGTGCATGAAGCACAATAGAAAAAATACAAGTAGCAAATTACATGGTATAGTTAAAAGTTGAGACCCATATAGCTATGAGCCTCACGTGGATTTCAAATGATATGGACCAACAAAATGAGGAAGTTAAGCAAAAAAATTGGTAGGAAAAGCAACCATATTAAATATTTTCAAGTGATTTTACTTCTCCAAATTGGCACGCAGCTGCAACCACCAACCATATCCTGTGTTAATGTACACTGCCTACACATCAATGCTTCGACACTTGTTGGATTCTATTTTTAATAAACTAAAATAATATTCACACAATGAGTTGATAGCTAGAAAATATTACAACTCACAGATGATATTCACACACATATGCATCCAAACCAACCTACACAGCCCTCATTAAAGATGAAAGATAATAATAACATCAATGCACTGGCTATCTATTCATAGAGATGTCATTGCAAGAAAAAAGGAAAATCTCTATTCAAATGTAATGATGACTACACTCAAGATTTTTGTACTCCCATATCGCTTAAAGAGGTCGTGAGTTGCAATTTTATCTTGGTGTAGAGTTCATTGTCACCAACTTCTTAGTGAATCACCATAAAGTCCTCCTTGGCAAGCACATATGCCATCATCAAAGAGTAGCATGAGCTCAACCTAAAATCATTCACCCGAGAAAAGAGACTGTTGTTATCATATTTTGTAGATCCATGTACCAACATGCTTCATTTTCACAGGAAAGAATACACCCGATTAAATTCAATGCATTTATAACAATGATGACTTTTAAAAACAATAGACGTAGATTAAAACTTTTCAAGTAAATGCAATGTAAGGCCCAATTCAAAAAGGTTAAGTGTGCTAAACTATTTTTAAATAAATGCATTTGGAAAATGAAAGAAAAATCATGCCCAAGGAACTTGAGAGCTTTCAAATGAATGCGATTGATAGGAACAAATATAATCTCAACAACATTTCATAGCCATGTAAAACCAACTTCAAGAATGATTGCAAGATTGCACAAAGATTGTTAAAAAGAAAGTTCTAAGAAAGTTTCAAGCAAAGGTTATTAGCAAGTCACACAAAGAAGACCACAAATAAATGCATTAAAAGAACTTTCAAGGAAATGCATTTGACAAGTTAAAAAAAACAATGCCATAAATTCCTAGGCACACTGCTAGTCCTTGTCGAAGGTGGTGTCAAAAATCAAGAAGACATCAATGGATTGTTATATCTTTGGTAGATATGTGTGCAAAAATTTGAAATCACTGATAAGGTACGTGAACTACTTGAGAAAATTCCTTCAAGCAAATGTTATTAGCGGTTGTAATGTCGAATCCAAAAAGCTTTTCAAAAGGGTGTTGAAACTGTTATTAAGCAAATGAATCTAGCAGATGCAAAGCTAGTGACCATAATCATATTAAAAGAATTCAAATTAATGTAAATGGAAGGTGTAGAGCAACTCCTAGCAACCTTTGACCATTAGGTACATAAAACAGTGAATAAAGTGGAAGCATAGACAAGGTGTATAAAGTAGTCAACACTTCCCTAAAAAGCTCTGATCTCATGGATATTGCTGACTACTATGTATTTTCAATACTAAAAATTAAATCTTAAGGTGCATTTGCTAAAATTTTACACTAATCCAAGTTTTCAAATCTTTTGATGCATTGAACCTAACAGTATTAAATGTATCTACCAAAGAGAAGAAGCAAGTACAAAGCACTAAACCTCTTGACCAAATGCACTCTAAGACATGCTCTCTAGTGTCATAATGATATATTTTTTTTTTTTATTGTTGTGGTCGCCCTACATCACATCACCTTAGTGGTATGCATTATGCTAAAAATAAACAAAGAGTAAATTACCAGAATATAAAAAAGAGCAAATTGCATAGAGTGAACACAACTTTTACCAGTGATATCTCATAGGAGTATGATGATTGCAGGAAAAGATTAATCTACTTGGTGGTCAAATGCATATTAGAAAAGTTATCATAATGATTATCTCTATTGGACTTCCTTATACTTCCTTTTCAAACCTACACACCATTCAATGGTTCTTGCCTCTTAAAAATGCTATGATGAAGCACATGCATGCGCTAGATAAGTGCACAACCATAGGCATGGAAAATGGCTTGTTCAAAAATTTGAATTCTTCAAATTGAGTGAATGGTGTTCCTTTAGACACTTTAGAACAAATGCAATTGGTAGGTGAAAAGATAAGCTTTATAATGATATCCAAAAGAGTTTAAAGCTTTAAATGCAGGTGAAGCAAAAGAACAAGGAGTTTCAAGTTGACCAATGCAAAGAGATTTGATGAAATGCTATAAGAAATTTTAAGCTAATACAACATTAAATAAATGGCTTTCTAGCAAGTGCAATTGGATGATGTAAAGCTGCACCTAGTGTCTTTTCTTTCTATGCTAAAATGTTTCAACTTATATCCTATACATTGTACTAGAGTTAAGAAAAATCATCAAAAGATTTCTATAAGCAATATTGTTATCAATATCATATTTTTATTGTTAACGCACAACTTTGTTGTCAATCGGTAAAAAAATGCTTATGATACGTGTGTTATTTTTATTGCCTAGCAGAAGTCGATGTATAGCAGAAAATGATATGTAGAGCTATACTATTCTTTCATCATAATGTAGACAAGAACAAAAGTGAAAGTCTTTGAAAGCTTATGAACCTATATTGCTAGAAATTATATATAAATTCTCTTTCTACACCTGCTTGATATTAACAAATATAAGCATGGAAGTATATAGCAATGTATATAGCAAAAATAAGTTTCAAAAGGAAGTGCTATAACAGAACAGTGCAAAATAATGTAAGAAATACATACAACTTTCTCTCAAAGGATTAAAATGGAGTGAGTAATTAGTTAGCACAACATTAAAAACAATGATACAAAACTTTGTTGCCACAAAAAGGTATTAAAATTTTGAGGAGGCATTTAAACTTTCAATGCAACTTATGATACCATTTTGAAAAATCAAAGCATATGATAAGAAAATAACTTTGTCAAATGATTTATAACTACAAAGTATTATCTGTGGTGACATAAATCATACTAAAAAATATTATAATAACATCCATTATGTTACTTCCATGTAAGAGCATACACAAAAACACCATTGAAGCCTAGTTAACCCAAAAAATTAGGCAAGTCCTCCTTCTAGCGCCATATGTGAGCACCAAAAATCTACAAAATAGCTCAAACTTCAAAACATGTTAGTTCAAAATATGCAAATACCATAGTGCTCCTATGAGATAATCTATCATGTCTCACAATGTAAATAAAACAACTAACTAAGAACATAAAAGAGCATAATGGATACCTATCCCATAGTGGATTGGAGCTTCTATGGAAAGAATACCTTTCCAAATCCTTTGCTAAGCTCAATGATGCAATGCCTTGAGATGGAGTGGATGGATAAAATTAGTTCTCAATTGAAGAGAGTGACTTTGCATAAGCTTGTGAATCAAGTTGTGAAGATGAAATGCTAAGATTGTGGAGATTTTGGAGAATTAAATCACTGGAGATTATCTCTATTTATAAAATACAATGATAGAAGGATTCCAAATATGGAGGATGTGGGACTAAAGATCCACCAATGAAAAGAGGCCACTTGTCAACTTGTGATAGGTTGGAGGATGAGCACATTTTGGTCAATGTGCCAAAGAGAGGGAGATTTCAAATTTGAATTTGAGAGTTAAATGTTGAGTTTGACTTGTGCAAGGGACATGTAAGAGCTCATAAATTCCTCATTGGATGTACATGTCAACTTGTTTTTGAATTCAAATTTGAGGAAATATTCCTCAAAGATGTCATGTTGATGGAAAACGATGATTTAATAAATCAATAAATTGATTTATTTGTGCAAGTGGGAAAATATAGAAGATGTGATGGGTGGTTAGGTTAGATTGATTAGGATTAGATTATATAAGTGATGATTAGGGGCTTTGACCTTTTTGACTTAAATATTTTTATTTATTTAAATCAAAATGGATGGAAGGTGATTTCAAACTTAATTAAATAAAGGTTTGATTTATTTAATCAAGGAGGGTGATGTTAGGATCAAGTTGATTTATTTAATTTAAATTGATGACTTTAGGAGATTGATAAATAAACTTGATTTATTTGTTGAATGGATGAATATGACCTAATTGAATGCATGATGTCAATTTCACATGTCTACACCACCTTCACATAAATTCCACAATGGATAACCACACTTTTACCTTCATAGAAGCTTGCCCTCCTCATAGATGTTTGCTATATTTTTTGAGGTTTTAAATGGCAGGTGTTACTTACAATTGGTTGGTTGTTTTGAAAGAACATAAACTATAAGTTGATGGAAAGAAGTCTACATCCAAGCACAAGAAAGTATGTAATATCCAAACATAGTAATATTTGACAGAGATGAAGTGACCACATGTAAAAATCCTCATGGAATCATTAATAACCATTTTATGATACCATTACGCTAAGACAATAGGGCACATATGAGGTTGAGATAGATATGTAGTTACATGTAATTTGACACATGTTGTGGATGTTGTTTCCCTTTTTTTTACAAAAATAACTTGAAAATCCTAATTCTAAGATAATTACTTCACACAATAATAGGCACCACATGTTTTAGTTAACAAAAATTTTTTTAGTAAATGTATGATGCTAGTCTCCAATAGGAAAAATACAACTGTCAATTGAAATATGTACCTATTATTTTGTCAGATGTGATGGAAATTTTTAGTGAATAGACATAGGGCTATGTGATTCCAAGTAGAAATTAATTTCTCTAGAGAATTTTAAGTATAGACATACGAAAAAAGAAAATACCATTGAAATGAATAACATAGGAAGTAGTATACATGAATGTTCTCTACATCTAATCTCACGTACATACATATTTGCATATAGGGATGAATGTTGGCTGTGACTTGCAAGAGATGGGAAAACAATTATCATAGCCAAAACTTTTGTATTGCTTTTGTAACCATTTCCCCATGCAAAAAACAAAAAATAACCTCCAAGAACCTATTGCTCACAACTCTGATAGAAGGGAAAGCCAAAGAATGACACACAACAATGGTTGATCAAAAATTGTCTAGGATTTCACTATGTTTACTAATATTTTAAATGGAAGGTCTTATTACAACCATCACCACTTCATGGAAACCATACAACAATTAATGTTGATGCCAACTGTGAGCACCCTTCAAAATCTGCAAACACTCTAAAATGTCAAACATGGATTAGTGATATGTAAACCTTTTAAATGCTCCTATGAAATAATGCATCATGCTTTCATAAGCAAGATAACAACACAAACAATTTGAGAGCATAAAAGAAAGATACATATCTATCCCATAGTGGACTAGTGCTTCTTTTATGTGGAAAGAATCCCTTTCCCAATCCCTTTAGATAAGCTAAATGATAAAATTCTATGAAGATGGAGTGGACAAAATTAGTTCTCAATTGAAGAGAGTGACTTTGCATGAGATTGTAGATGATTTGTGGACAGCGATCTAAAGATTGTGGAGATAAGATGCTAATATTGTGGAAGATTAAACCAATGGAGATGATCTTTACTTATAGAATAGAATGATATAAGAATGCCAAACATGGAGGATGTGGGACTAAAAACAAGCTAATGAAAAGAGGCCACTTTTTAACTTGTGATAGGTTGGATGATGAGCACATTTTGTTCAATGTGCCAAAGAGAGGGAGATTTCAAATTTGAATTTGAGAGTTAAATGTTGAGTTTGATTTGTGCAAGGGATATGTAAGAGCTCATAAATGCCTTGTTGGATGTACATGTCAACTTGTTTTTGAATTCATATTTAAGGAAATATTCCTCAAGATGCCATGTTGATGGAAAATGATGAATTTATAAATGAATTAAAATACTTTATTGGTGCAAGTGGGAAAAGCTAGAGGATGTGATGGGTGGTTAGGTTAGATTTAATCTTGATTTAGTTAATTAAAAAGAGGATTAGGTGATTTGACATTTTTGATTTAGATTTAAAGATCAAAGAGGAGATGAAAGATGATAAAGATTTAGTTAAATAAATATTTGATTTATTTAGCTAAGGGGAATAATGATAAGATTAAATTTATTTATTTAATTTTAGATGGACGGTCCTTAGAGAATAAATCAATTAAACTTGGTTTATTTAATTGATGGATGAATATGAACTAATTAAATGCATGATGTCAATTTCACGTGTCTACAACTATTTGAGATTTGATGCTCATGTTGAATATTGGTTTTCCAACATTTTTGATCAAAGCACTATGTTTTCAAACTAACTCACAAGCAATATAACATCCTAGCTCAATTGGTAAATTTTTCTTGGTGGGCTTTCCTCATGCCCTTTGTAGTAGAAGAGATGATTTTACATGCAACCAAGGAAAGAGTATAACAGTGTGTTAAGAATGAAGTCTTAACCTCTATACTTTAACCAAGATTGGACATGGCAAGTAACTACTTGGAATCTAAGTTTCAATGCACCACTTTGATAAACTCGATGAATGAGTTAATAGACCACTACAAAAAGGGGTTTTATTTCAGAATTTTCATTTGTGGAGATTGACCCATACGGAAAGAGTCCCCTTTTGGATCCATCTTGTCAGAATCAACTGGATGATATTGGCGTTAACTCCAATACCCACATTTATATCCCAATTTGAAATACTCTTGGCTTTAGAGTGTTACCAATTGAGTTTTTCCCTTTGGGTGAGTACATTTTCCCCAAGGCAGGCCCTCTAAGATAGACAAAAGTGAATAAACTTATTCATAGTTTGATCGACCCTTTTTTAGAAACAAAGGGAGAACACATGCAATAAGCTCACTCACACTCACACAAGATTTTGTTCAATTTTAAACCAAAAACAAAGTTTGGAGATAATTGCTTTATCTCAACCTAAGATCACAAAAAAGGCCTTTTTATTCTCAAGATTTCTTTAAAGCACGAGAGAAGCACATACGTCCTTTTCGATGATGTTAGTTTAAGTAAGCAATCACAAAAAAAAAAAGTTGCACATGTTCATTTTAAGTCCACAAAGCAATGATTTTAATTCCTTTTAAAGCACCAAAATGAGATGTGAGACTTTCCTTTTTTTCAATTTGTTAACCTTAAACAAAATCTAGTCAGTCTTCCCAAAGTTTGTCTTAACCCCTTTCACAATGAAAATTGAAAGCCTAGGTAATGTTTGTTTTAAAGCCCAAAACCAAATGAGTTTGCCTAAAACAGAAAATTAAGGCATAAAACAAAATCTCCAAGCATTAAAAAATGCTTTTGGGTTTCATGTTTGATGTTTAAATCGTTAACTCTGATCTTGCTTTCATTTTTGGTCAACTCCAACACTCGATTCCAATGTGGATTTCTCCTTTTTCTTGTAAGCATTACAAAATAAAATCTTTAAAATAAATAAATTTATTTTAAGAAATAAATTGAGATATTTAACAACAAAAAGGTAAAAAATAGAACACAATTTCCCTAAATACAAGATAAAATTTGAGTTCTACAATGCTTGGCTTAATCAAGTAACAAAGAATCAACATTTAATACTTTGAGATAATCAGGATAAATCTGTCCAAAATATTGAGTTATCATTGAAATCTTTAATAACTTCAAAAACACTTATTACTTTTATTAATGCCATCCATACAACAAAGGTAAATTTAGCACCATATGTGAGCACCCTTCAAAATTTGCAAACACTCTAAAATGTCAAATATGGATTAGTGATATGTAAACCTTTTAAATGCTCCTATGCAATAATGCATCATGATTTCATAAACAAGATAACAACACAAACTAATTGAGAGCATAAAAGAAAGACACATATCTATCCCAAAGTGGATTGGTGCTTCTTTGATGTGGAAAGAGTCCCTTTGTCAATCCCTTTAGATAAGCTAAATGATAAAATTCTATGAAGATGGAGTGGACAAAATCAATTGTCAATTGTAGAGAGTGACTTTGCAAGATATTGTAGATGATTTGTGGAGAGAGATCTAAATATTTTGGAGATGGAATGATAAGATTGTGGAGGATTAAACCAATGGAGATGATCTTTATTTATAGAATAGAATGATATAAGAATTTCAAACATGGAGGATGTGGGACTAAAAACAAGCCAATGAAAAGAGGCCACTTGTCAACTTGTGATAGGTTGGAGGATGAGCACATTTTGGTCAATGTGCCAAAGAGAGGGAGATTTCAAATTTGAATTTGAGAGTTAAATGTTGAGTTTTGATCGTAGCAAGGACATGTAAGATCCAATGCCTGTTGATGTATGATGTCAACTTGTTTTTGAATTCAAATTTGAGGGAATATTCCCCAAAGATGCCATGTTGATGGAAAATGATGAAATTATAAATGAATTAAAATGCTTTATTGGTGCAAGTGGGAAAAGCTAGAGGATATGATGGGTGGTTAGGTTAGATTTAATCCTAATTTAGTTAATTAAAAAGAGGATTAGGTGATTTGACCTTTTTTCTTTAGATTTAAAGATAAAAAAGGAGATGAAAGATGATAAATATTTAAAGATAAAAAAATGAATTTCATGAAGTTTTAACCAATTTAAGGTGGTCATACATACAAGTTTTTATATTTTTTAAAAGTTGTAATAAAAAATTCATAATTAATTATT
>VDFB02122117.1:0-25909 GCA_007258455.2 Sequoia sempervirens | reverse complement strand
TTGGAAAGACTAAAGAGAAGATAAATCAAAATCCTTGGAATGATTCTTGGAAACATTCAAAGGAAAATTTTATCTAGAAGATGTTTATTTTGATTGGTACATGTAACAGTCACAATTACAACATGGACATGACATGTGAATCCATGACTGCATTCATTGTCTTCCACAATCTCTATGCAAGGTTGGGCTCCTTTCAAGTAGAGAAACACAAAGTCCTCAAATAACATAGTGGCCTTTGACTAGCCATATAATCTAGACTAAAGCTACTCAAAATGAAGATGATAGGAGAGGCCTATTACTATGCAACAACTATTGAGGAGTTCAAGTAGAAGGGAAAGTGGGAGACAACCAATGCACCAAATACAACACCACCTTGAAACAAAAGCAACTCATCAAAGACCAATAAGTGGTGTGACAAGCACAAGATTTGTAGTTGTTCAAACATTGAATGGTATGCTTAGAAGAGTTTGCTTACAAAGTTCAAAATAAAGGATGTTGTTGTCAAGCCCTCAAATAGAATCTTTGACATAGATCCCAATGTCCTAGTCAACACTACACAAGTTATCTATAAAGAAGCTAAGGAAAAGTAGCTATTCCATTTACAAATATGTATGAAAGGGAACACACTAGAGTTCATGATTGATGGGGGTAACATGAAGAGCCTAATCTCTTAAAAAATTGTTTAGATATTGAAGTTGTCAATCATGTTAATTCAAAGCCCTATAAGTTGGGATATCTTAGCTATTACAACACCTAAGGTATACACATCTCTCCAAAGTCATTTTTCCTATCTAATTCATCATTTTCAAGAGAGTGGTGTAGTGCTAATAAAGGTATGTGAAAAAATATTAAGAATTAATAAATGCATAGTCATAAGTATGTGTACAATGCCAATCCTTGAAAATAATTATGACAATCGTCAATAAAAGACCAAACTTTAAGTGAACACATGCTCAACACATATCACACCAACTACAAAGTAGGTTGTGTCATACAACTATGCATAATCAACATTCCACACCTCAACTCCAATTAAAGACCAACCTATTGCAACAAATACAAATCAAAATTTTGGAAACCATATTTATACCAAACTAGTTTATGCTTGTACATAGAATTATAAAAAGGGTCAACTTCCACAACAACTGGTCGATTAGGCAACTAGAAATCAAGGCTCTACACCCACTTCTTAGACTCAACATAATCAAGATTGTTTCTTCAAATGAGGGGTGACTAAACCAAGAGGATTCACCAATAGTGATGCCTATGGTAGCATGGATACCATTATCAAGGCTTACAACAACTACAAGAATTCTTCAATGGTCTATGATATAATAGAACCTCCAAATATTTGCAATAACACAAAGACCATTTCACTCTCCAATAAGTCCTACATACTACAATAGTAATGCAAATGACTTTACAAAAGGACAAACACATTGTTAGTTTAGGTTTTTATTTTTTTGGTTTTATAGTTTATTTTCCCATGTCCTAATTTTTTCCTACACTTTTATTAAGCTTGTTGAAGTTAATAAAGTGAGTTTAACTAGTAACTACCTAGTGGATAAGTTTGTTCAGGGGTCATCATCCTAAAAGGGAGGAGCATTTACTATTTTTAGACCACTTTGTGGCCACTCCCTATTGATTGGATTTTCCACCTCCACCCTCTCCCTAGTTCTATATAAACTCACTACATAATTTGTATTATTCATTTATAGTTTTATATTATTTCTCTCTTAGAATGCTCTTAGTCATGCATCTATTTCAAATTTCTAACACACTTGTGGTAATGTGGTACTACTATTGCTTTAGCAATGTCCAATAGATCTCCAAACCAAACCATAAGATCTGGTTCTCACTACAACTCGTCACATTATTGTGATCATCACTCTATAAGCTTTTGATGATGTAGTTGACACAACAAACCAAGTGTCACTCTTGAGGCCCATGATATGCCAAATTATCCCCAACTCATCAAACACCTATTAGCAAATAATTACACTCCACAACTGTTAAGAGATGATAAATCAAATAGAGGAGACCCTTCCATTTACATAGGGACAACTCAACTTCCTCACAAGTATTGGTCTCTATGGCATGAATCTTTATAATTTATAAATACATATATATAACATAACCCATAATCATTCAAGAAAGTAGATAATAGAGATCAAAGTCACATGCCTTGACATGTATGCTATGTATAGAATAAGAAATCAAATAATAGTATGTTCATTGCTTTGTTTCTATCTCTTTATTATTTTTCTCTATTTTATTCCATAAGCTTCTACATACACCCACAAGTTCACCTAAGAGTTGTCCATCAAGATTCATACCTAAGCTCAAAAACAACTTGGCATAAGTTTTTTAATTGTAAGAAATGCTCTTCAAATAGCTAGACTTTTTAATGAATACTAAAGTAACATTTTGCTTCTTTTTAGAAATGATCCATTGTAAAAACTACATTGATTTATTAAAAAATATTTATTAAAACAACTATAATTATAAGATTAACAAAATAATTTGACTGAATATTATTTTAGCTTCTCATTGTTAAATTTTGTATGTATTTAATTAAATATATATAACAATTATGGAATTTCTAGTGCTCTGCTATGTGGTGGAAGGTGCTAACAAAGATCACTTAACTTTTCATGCTCTTGATTCTTTGTCGAATGACTCCTCTCAAGAAGAGGACGAGTCCTTTACTTTTGACACAATTCTGGCCCATCCCTTGAAACCTATTGAGGAACCTCTTGCCCTAACCTCACAACCCAATCTACTCTTGGCTTCAAACTAGCTCCAGGATATGGATGGACACGCTTCACCTCGTCATTCTATGGTTCTCCCCTCATGTTGACAAGCTCTCCGTGGGGGAATCCCATCCTGGTTCCCCTTGTTCTAAGAATTTGGATGTGAATGTCTCCTAGATTGTTGTAAAGTGTTACGCCCCGTTTCTCAGTTACCAAATTTCTTTTACCTTTATGGTTAAATATGATATTAAATGCAAATCATGACTTTGATATGTTACACCCCCTTTGTAGGATTACCAAATGTTTTAATGCATGATTATGATTTTTATATTCAAATGGAAAATGTGATGAATGAATATGTCTTGTAATGTGATTACTTTAATGCTTTGATAATGCAAATGAATCAGCTAAATTATTTTGTGATGCACTAAGTTGGATGCAGGAAATAATCGAGCCCTCAAGTAAGAGAGGGGGAGTATCACTCAAGAGAGGAGCTTCGTTTGGTAACCCCTAATATGTCTATTTGAGCTATCACACACTCACAACCTAGTTTAGTCAAGTTAAGACAAGTCAGTTTCAGGATTTGGTAAGTGAACCCTTGGTAGTAGTTTTTGGGATAATTGGAAAGTGTGTTTAATGGTCTTTAGTTTCCTTTGATTGTTTCTTTGGTTTGAATGAAAGTGAATGAATCTTTTGTATTGGGTTTATGATCATCTTCATGTATTGATATATGTGTTAATCAATATGTATATACATTAAATGTGCATATGTACATATTTATGTATATGATAACACATGCATGTGATCATATACACATATGCGCACACGTAGGTAGAAATACTTACGTATACGTATAAACAAATATGACACACATGAGAAATCAATTGGAGATATATATATATATACACACACACTTAGTAAATATACTTATCAATATATATCTATGTTATTATTATTAAATATTATTTAGAATATTATATTTGTATATATTAATATATATGTGTACGTATTTGATAATGTATGCATACATACATATATATTACTATACATTTATATGTATTTGATTTATATATAAATATATGATTGACAACTATAAAATTTTAATATATATAAATATATATATATATATAATAATTAAACATTATAATATATATGGTTTTATATAATGAATATTATGTATATATACCAATGCACAACAATGCCTAATGTAGTGAATGATATAGTGCTTATATAAAACAAGTAATTTAAAACAATATAAACCAAATGTTACACATATATCATATATGTGATGGAGTGTTTGTTGCTGAATATAAGGCGCATAGAATAAAGTGCAGGAAGTGCATTTGAATGACATTTAATAAACTAAGTAATGCATTATATGTTGTGCTATGTAATGGTAATAAGATACATGTAAATATCAAATGCTGAGTAAATGAAAAGTCGTGAAAAACCAAGTATGAGGCGATGGACTAAGTCAAAGCCATGAGTTGGCAGAGGTTGGAAAGAGTTTGTTTTGCATATGCTTGACAGCCAGATTTATAGGCGCTATAATAGGTTGTGGCAAGCAACCAAAAGCCACGATAGAAGTAGGAAACCATTGCTAAGTTTGACTTAGTAAAACAACTATTGCTAGTAGTTTATGAAGGCGACTCAGCCATGGTAAAGAGACTGAAATTGTCGGGACTGTATATGTGTTTGCATTTCAATTGTTTGAGCAGCAACTTTGCATTCAACCTTGCTTAGTCGACTTATTTAGAAGAGAATTTGGTTTTTGTTGTTTAGTGGTAGCAATTGGAAGGGAAAAGGTGGCGAATGGAGGAGCTTAACTATAGAAATAAGTTTCTCAATTTTTTTTGTATAAGTAGAGGCAACCTCTTAACCTTTTTAGTATTCATTCATTTAGAGTTCGTTGCTATATTTTTCTATGCATTTCATTGTTGAGTGCAATAATGAGAATTTTTTTTTTTGGGGGAGTTTGTAATTTGTTCAAGAGTTTTGAGAGAATGGAAAGAGGCTAAGATTGGAGATAGGTTGATCATAGAGGGAGTAGCAAGCGTGACTGTGGGAATTAAGCTTAGAAGGCAGTTTTTTCATTAGGAGCTATAATTTCAAGCATGCTGATTTTACTTCTCTATTCTTTTAATATTTGTATCATATTGTTAATGAATACAAGTGTTTGAGGGAAAGATGATTATATGTATGTTAAACTTGCTTGCATCAACTTTGATGGATTCTTATTTAGGTGAACTTGTAAGATCTTTGATGAATTCTTTTGGTGAAACCCTATTGGTTGATACCTATATATTTATCCATTATGTTGGAATTTATTTGGTTTTGTTTGCTAAATAGGATAACCATAGAGTATTAGTATAATACCAAGGTTTATATAGACCATATGTATGCTTACATGGATCATGTCGTATGGGAAATAATATTGCATTGAAATGCTATATTGAGATTGTTAGGTTATGATGCAAACCAAAATGGCGGTTTATCCTTGATTGGTTACTCATATCTCCTTGAAGGTAGGAGAAAGGTCTATTCCTGGGGTTAGGAAATACATTTGAAAACTATTATATTGATAATCGATAATAGGGTTGAAAACGTGTGTGTGTGTGTGTGTGTGTGTGTGTGTGCTGTTATATTATACTTGTCCAAGAGTCTATACCTTTTTATGGTATTCTAGTCTTAAAGAATAGGATTTTACATCTCAGCAACCCATAGCCATAATGCAAGGAAACTATAAGGTGTAGAAGCAAAAACTCCTCTCTAGCTGAAAATGTACTCCAAATTGGATATGAGTTTAGTGTACATTGTACACATGTAAATATTTGAGTCATATTGAAAGAGAGGTTTCATGATTGTTATGATCACTTGTTTGATGCATTCTTTTTTTATTGAAACCATCGGTTGGGATTAATATATATAATCAGATTGATCACTTGATTGTTGCATTACTTTTTGATTGAAGTCATGTTGGGTTGGGATTAACCTATATGGACAAATTAATCATTTGAATGTTGCATACTTGTGTAAAAGAGTCACTTAATGTTATGATTATACTTTTGTAATGGGGTAATTTAATGTTATGATTATACTTTTGTAATGAAGCCATTTAATGTTGTGATTATACTTTTGAAATGAAGTCATTTAATGTTGTGTGTGGATTACACTTTTGGAATGGATCATGAAATATGAGAAATGATATTGTATTGAAGTTGTCAATTTGCAATGCTATATGTACATGTGTAGTTAATTTGGTTGTTCATGGGATTGGGATAAATCCATAGATGGGAGTAACCTAGATGGTCAGTTAGATCACATAGATGTACATCACCTTTTAAGTTGAAAGTATGTTATGATTGAAAAGAGTATGTGTGGTCATTTACCAAATTGAGCTAAGGGGTGGGTGAACATACGATTATGCTCGAAGTATTGAGCGATTGTATATATATATGAAATATTTGGCCAAAGTAGTGTAAGTAGCCATTGATTATACTTGTCAGTTCACTATGAGCTAGACTTACATAACTAGGTTGGAAATGCCATGCACGTAGGTTATAGCCAATGTATGGTAGCTCTAGTTATGTAGGACACAACACCATGCTTAAGAAGGCTAGTATTATGAGGTTACCAGACCAATCTCTTCATCGAAGGGTAGGGCCATCTTACCAGTTAGGTAGATGTGTAAGGGACCGCAATAAGTTCGTGTTTGGCGGAAAAGCGCTTGAGTGATAATCTCCCTCATACAATTGGCAACCAAAATTTGAGGATGTATGCCCAGGAAGGGACATCTGGACCATTTGTACTTTGTTCCATTAAGCTCTTGGGAGCTGTGTATGTATTCATGTATCACTATCTTTATGGAATTTGTATTTGAAAAAATGTTATCATTACATGGGATTATGTAATCTGAAATCATTACTTGGGATTATGTAATGTTTCTTTATATATGCAATGGAAATTTGAAATGGGATTATTTCAAATGAGCATCTTGTTATTGAAATCGAAAGGAAAAAATTTATTGCTTTAAGTTAGTAAACCTAAATTGTTCACATGTGGGCTAAAACACAAGTAAAATCAAAAGGTAAAACATTGGGCTTGTTGCATAAGGAGGAAGAAAGGTATTCCTATATCACTTTCCCAAACTCATATTTGAGTGTTGGGTGAGAGGCCAACCCGTTCTAAGCTTAGTATTGTCTAAGAGGGACTCTGAGGGTCCCAACTCTTTCATTCGCTTGTTGTTTCTCTCATTTGGTTGTGTTGTTTCTTTGTTCTATCTAGCTAGCTTGGGCCTAATTTTCCTTGCCTTATGATGTCGGGTGAGAGGCCAACCCGTTCTAAGCTTGGTATTGTCTAAGAGGGACTTTGAGGGTCCCAACTCTTTCATTCACTTGTTGTTTCTCTTTTGATTGTGTTGTTTCTTTGTTGTATTTAGCCAGTTTGGGCCTACTTTTCCTTGCCTTATGAGACCTTTTCTTACAAGGGTTTGGGCCCTTTCAAAATCTCTATTTACCTTAATAAAAAACATAAGCATTAGATATCTAAACATACAAATAATGTCAATACAACAAATGCTACAATATATTTATGAAGCATATTTTCAAGATATCAAATTTAAATTGATTAAATGTTTTTTATTCTTAAATATTATTTATTCAAAATAAAAATCCCACATCTTTTAAATTTAATATTTTATTAGGAAGTTAAATTCAAATTGAGTTTCACATCCATAAATATGATTGACATAAATTTATGAAATAGTTTCCTTAAAATTGGATTCCTTCCAACTTAAAATTGAGTTTTTAAAATTTCATTACAACTTTAAATTCTCAATTTCTACAATTTTTAAAATCATAAGTACTAAATGTACATTCTCATAAAATTAATTGTATTTAATGTTCAAGTTTATGCAAGAAATTATCTTCTAATATACCTGACAATTCAACCACAATGTTTATTTGAAAATTAATAATTGACATAAAAATTAAAACATATTTTATTACAAATGTATATTAAAATTATAGAAAGATCTACCAAATAATAAAAAAACCTAGTATATGAAGTCTCCTCATCACAAAGTGAAGCTTACAGCACTTACGGCTTGACCAGCTATTTGGTCAGCCTCACTAAAACACAGAAAGATGGGTGAAATTACAAATATTAATGCTAATTTGTTCAAATAAAAAAAACCATGTCGACATGGATATTAATCTCAGCTTGCTGGAGTCCAATCTTTTTTCCTACCAGCAAGAATACGCGAAATTTGTAACCCTCTGCTGAAGGCCTGGTTGAACAACAAACGGGTTTGAAATTCCGATACAAAGCGAAACCAAGCTAATATAGCAACTGGTGTAAAAAGCAGTAGTCCCAATACGTATTCATAACCTCGAGCAAGGGCACGAACAGAGTCCCACATTCCCATGTGTTGAACTAGAGGCCTGCAGGCTAGTCCAATCTAGATAAAGGAAAATGCATACATGAGCCCAAGCAGAAATGATTAGTCTTGTATTCTAATCGGAAACGGGAGGGAGCAAAGAAAACAAGTATGAACAACTGAATGACAACTACCTGGAGCAAACCCCATCCAGAAGGCATGAATGCAAGAACACATGCGGATAAGTCTGGTAATGTCAACCCGCATACAACAAAGAGAATGGTGAGAACTGACATGAATCCAATGAAAAGAAGCCCTTTCAGAAGCCGAAACATGAGCTGAAATTCCGCGCTGAACCTCCTCCTTCCCATAGATACAGTCTGTGATTACCAGAATTGGCAGAATAAAAGTAGAAGTCAGGTCTTCCAATTTCACAACACCAAAAAAATATCATTAGTTACCAAGCAGTTTTCATCCATAAACAAAGAAGGCTTATAAATTAATACTCTAGTCAAATAAGGACGGACAGTAGTGCAGAATAAATTTGTATCTCCATTACTAATTTAATTCTTTGGATTCACATAAAATAGTAAGCAACAGGATTGGCTACCTTCAAGACCAAGAGGACAGCTCCAATAACAAACCAAGATAGCCCATAGACCTGAGAGTTGGGGATTAAATAAACATTATAGCCTGAAAGAAGTTGCTTCTCAATCACCTCAGTGAAAGATAAAAAAATGTAACAATGAAAATATGGTAGTTAATGTGTAAACAATACCAGAAAGCTACGATTCTCATGTGCAATATTAAGGTGGTAAACCAATCCATATTGGTAGAGGAAAAATCTAAGTGATAAGAGTATCTCCCAAATTCGTCCTTGCAAGCCTGAATGCTTGAGATGCTCCTGTTCCTCATCCCACCATGATTCCCAACTTTTTTCCTGTGTTACACCAATCCCTCCACGATTGTTTATCCATTTGTTCCAATCTGTCCAGTCATCCACAATCTTTTGCCATTCAAATCCAGAAGGATTAAACAAGAAAGGTGCAAAAAGCCATGTCCCAACCATAAACCACATGGAAAATGTTATTAAGAGATATGAGACAGTGTTACGATATGACTGGCCATAGACGTTATATACAATCAAAAGCATCATCAACTCAATTCCTTTGACAAAGTGACTGCGTGAGTAGAATCGATAGTTATCTGCAAACTTGGCATGAAAAACAACAAATCCCCGTCCAGTAGCTCTGTATTTGGCTCCTCCATGAAGTAATGTCCGTCCATAGTAATGTGTCTTTGTACCAAGAGAAAAAGTAAAGAAAACGGAGGCCAGTTGCAGCTGCATAACAATAAAATCACTTAATGCAGTACGAAAACCTCGTTCTAAACCAATTTCCATCACCATTGGCAAGGCCATCAACAGACCCAGCTGAACAAAAGACTGTGAAGCAAGGGCTGCTTGTAAGGAAGAATTGTGTTGTACAGCAGCTTCGTGCAACATTCTGGCTTCAAGTCCACTTAAAACCAGATATAAACGACCATATAGAAAGACATACACTGTAAGAACAGTCACCTGCAATACAAATCCCAGAATAATTGTCATTTATGTAACAAACCCTGGTCAGATTCCACAAAGCATATATACAAGATCTCTTGATATCTAACTTGGCATGCAAAACTATTATAAGCTATCAATAGAGGGAGCAACCTTTAACAAATAAGATGGAATGCAATTAATCCATACCAGAGTACTAAAGTAAAATCCAACTGTAGTGAAATAGCAGGACATCATTCGAAAGAAGTCAAACCGATGTCCTAGCCGATAAATATCACGACTCAAGGTTTGTTCACCATTTCCATTTGCTACCTTTGCCTCAAATAGTGATATTTGATTAAGTCCCACATCACGACCTTTACCAACTTGCATGTATTCATGATGAGTTACATTGCCTTGTCGTAGGGTAGAATTGAATCCTGCAGAGCACATGATAATGTTATGTGCCCATGCATCTTTGTTCAAAACTTTATAGGAACACTATGGTTCAACCGACAAAACCTAGATCAAAAGCCCCAAACTTCGTAAGTTACCTAAGCTACAGGCAGTGGGACCAGAAATGAAACAAAATGCTTACCTGCAAATATGTCCTCACTTAAATTGATAACTTTTGAAGCTTTGCTTATCCCACCTCTTGTCAGGTGGAACAGCCTATCAAAAACATCTGGATGACCATAGTGAAAACGAACCCTGAAACCACAAGAAAAATTAAATCACCAGACAAAAGTTATCAATAAAACAATTCAAACATCATTTACTTGATTTCAAAAGCCAAGCTGAATGTAAGAAATCATCAATGAAGCAAAGCATTACAACACTTGCCAAGTGCAGGCAGTCGTAGGCTAGCTGTTCTTTAAGAAGGGGGGAGATGGGCATCAAGAGAACTCTGTCTCATTCGAAGTTACTACATTAGTCAAAAAGGAAATGCTCTCTACCTAGTGGTATATCTAGCACACTGTTCAACACAGAATTACCTCCTATAACTTTAGCAGCTGTATGATGCATTTTTTGGCTTGGATGCATAGAGATTCGTAATTTTCACTAAAAGTATAGGAAGGCACTTATGATGTACCAGTGCTCACACATTTTATACGAAGTTATCGGGTTGGATATGGGTTCCGTATATGCCCAAAAAAAATTGGAGTTGAAAGTTTGTTTTGGGTTGCTTCATATATGAAATATGTAAAAATCATAACTACATACATATTCTAATTTAAAATAAGAATTATTATCAGATAATCACATAACATTATAGTTTGCTATTAGTATTAGTATGGGCGACAAGCATGTCATTTTAAAAAAGGAAAAAAGATATTTAGAGAAGTCTATATAAAGCAATATAGACTGATTTTCAAACTTGGTGCACTGGACTTTAGCAAGGGAGACGTCTCCATCTTTAGCTTCAAACATGGTTGATAGGCCAAATGAAACGAGAATATGATTGGAAGAATTTGATGAGTGGCATTGCAATAATTTTTGTGTGGGTAGTTTGGATGAAGTGGTTCCAAAGTTGCTAATGTCCGTGGGTTTGTTTTTGTGCAGGCACCTACTGGGGCTTCATATTTTTTCTCTGCCTCACAATATACACTGCCACCAAGCTGCCAATTGTTGTAGATCTATTGATTTCCAACAAAGCTAATCTCCATAGATTACAGAGTGATGTTTTCTCGCCACTTCCATCTTTTCCAAATATGGCAGAACTTAAGGTGGAGTTAAGGACAATTTTGCCTCATTGGATTGCCAATTGTCTCCCAAAATTAGTTCAACATTCAAATGGAACTGTTCATGTGGCTTCTTTCACATCATTGTGAGCCTGTAAATGTAAATGCATGGGCAAGGCATTGAATTGTTTGACAAAAACCCTCTATGCAAAATGTGGAATCATAAGCAAGCCACATGAATTGTTTGATAAAAAGCCTCAATTAAATGTAAGGAGAATATGGAATCCTAGACAAGCCACATGAACTATTTGACAAAATATTTAAAAAAGGTTTATCTCATGAAATATCACATATACATATATTTATTTTATTTTTATTTTTTAAAAATTTGTAAGTAATATAATATTAGTATATTTATTTTTAATAGTTTATATAAAATATGTTGAGAGATCATTTTTCAAATCAATTTCTAATATATAAGTGCAATAGGCATCTTAAGATTTATTTCTTTCATGGATGTTGATTATTAATGCAACAAAAGAAATTGGTTGTTTTAGCTGTGACTCTTTCATTGGGGTTCTATTTATCTGTATTTAAATTGGTGAAACTTAATCTTTAATATGGTTTGTACATGAAAATATATTTTCAAATTTAAGATTTGTTTGTAGCATATGTTCAATTGTCCAATTTGATATATGCTGACCATGTGAGTCGCCTAACAATGAAAAATCTCCATTGTAACAAAGGTTTTTCTACAATTCAAATATTGGTGAGTCACCTAACAACTACTAGGTCCACGAAAATTAATCATTTAAACAATCACAATCAAACAAAATATTCACATCCTTGATATTCATTCATAGAGATCTGTTTCAAATTATCTAAGTAGTTGATCAAAAGCTAATTTGATTCCATCCCCTCAAGGATTTGTGAAATTGAATTTTGATAAGGCTACATAGAGAAATCTAAGGTTATTAGGAGCTAGCTGTGAGATTTATATACCACTGATCCCATCAAATCCATCCTCAACATTTCTTATAAAATTTTATACAATAATCTTATGTAAATGTTCCATAAATTAGATACTTGCTATTCAAAACATGTGTAGAAAATAATTCATGGTGAAGGTACTCAACAACATCAAACAATTAGACATGTAAAGAAAAGTCACTACCTCTTCAAACAAGAGAACCTTGAAGAACAACTAAATCTTCAAGGATATGAATAGCACTAAGTTTGGTCACAACCAACAAACTCATCAAACTAAAGTAATCGAAGATAAAATAGAACTAGAAAGTCCCTTTATGGAGCCATTTATTAGTAGTCAAAGTTGTTCACTTCTTAAACCCTAAATATAATTCAAGATCCAAGCCCAAGGAAGATCAACTCGAGATTAAGGGTTCTACTTATGATCAACTAAAAGAAAACTTGAACCAATCCATGAGAGAGGGAAAGTCTATTCTTCTTCTTCGGGCTCTATAAAGTGTAATGTCCTTCTTGGCTTCCTTGGGGTTTGCCTTTAGATTTATAGATAGGGATATTAAGGTCTGCCAAGAGACAATAGTTTTCGGAGAGAGGGCGTTTATGAACTGCTTAAGAACATTAGTTTCACCATACTAATCCTTGATAGATAAGAAATGTCGAGGTAATGATGGTGATATCAACTTTCTGGTTTTAAATCCTGAACTGAATATTCAACTTAGGTTCATCTTTTAGAGCTTATAACAAAGGTACAGGCAGGACTAGGGTCAATGAGTTCAACCTGTAAGTCCTTAATCTGGCTTAAAATGAATCTGAAAGACTTAAAATGAATCTGAATTGACTTGTTATTTGTTTTATATATATATTTGGATCACATTGATTGCTAAATGTGGAAAGCAGAATAGACAAATATCACCCAATTTATTGATATCCTGTGCAGAAGTCAATAAATAACGAGTATGCGATTCAAGTGCAGCTGCGATATCATTCAATTTATTGATATTATAATATTAGAACTACACCAATGTAAAGGAAGTGATATAATAAAGATGGCCCGATATGCCCAGCAGCAATAAACTATTCAAGTGGTGGCTCAGAATGAGTAGCCCGGTAATGGTCTTTCTACACATTCAAACCTGACGAATCACCGGATGATATTTATAAGATGCCTATATCATGCGGTGGCATATGAAATGACTTCCCAAGGAAATAATCGCAGTCCTTTAAACAGCAGTGGTCCGATAATATTTATAGGAATATGTATATGCAATCAGATATATGTATCGCCCCTAGCCTGAATAACGAGAATGTTGTGATGTCCCTTTAATTCTAATTTTATATTAAAATATTATAATAATCATAATTGTTTAATATTGATAATTTTATATTTGATAATTATAATATTATTTAATTTTATATATTTTTAATATTCATTATGTCATAATGATTATAATATTATTTTAATATTTATAATGTTATTTATAATATTTATAATTATAATTGTCATATTATCTTTGACAATTATAATTATAACAATTATCAATAATTAGTATTTTTTTAAATATGTTTTTTGTTATCTAAATGTCACGATTTCGGGGACATAACATAAAGATAGGGGGTATTCCCTAAGGTTTGATTAAGGTCAATTATAGATAAATTAGGGTTAGTGTGAAGACTAGCATTAGGCTTTGGATAAAGCTTAGGTTTGTAATTAGGATTAGTAGTAAAATTAGAAACAGAGTTACATTAAGATTAAGATTCTATTAGGGTTAGGGTTAAGATTAGGATTAGGATTTAATAAGAGTTAGAATTTAATTAGGGTTACAATTAAGGTTAGCTATATGGTTCAATTAAGGTTATTGTTAAGGTTAGGGTTTTATTAGGGTTAGAGTTAGATTAGGGTTCAATTAGGGTTAGGGTGCAATTAAAGTTAAGGTTAGGGTATAGTTTCAATTAGGGATAGATATAGGGTTCAATTAAGGTTATTGTTAGGGTTAGGGTTAAGATTCTATTAGGGTTAGGGTTAAGGTTAAATTAGTGTTATGGTTAGGATTGATTAAGGGTTAGGATTCAAATATGGTTCAATTAGGATTGGATTTGGGTTAGGGTTCAACTAGGGTTAGGGTTAGGACTAAAGTTCTAAGATAAAGCTTGGGGCTAGGGTTAGGGTTCTATTAGGATTAGGATTAAATTAGGGTTCAATTAGGGTTAGGTTGCAATTATGGTTAAGATTAGGGTACAATTTCAATTAAGGTTAAAGTTAGGGTTCAATTAAGGTTACTTTTAGGGTTAGGGTTAACATTCTATTAGGGTGAGGGTTAAATTAGTGTTTTATTAAGGTTAGGGTGAGGGTTAAATTAGTGTTTTGGTTAGGGTTGATTAAGGGTTGGGGTTTAGGTATGGTTCAATTAGGGTTTAATTAGGATTGGATTGGGTTAGGGTTCAACTAGGATTAGTGCTAGGATTAGGGTCCTGGGAAAAATCTTACGGCTAGGGTTAGGTTCAAGGTTCAATTAGGCTTAGTGTTAAGGTTAGGTTAGGGTAAGTGTTAGCATTCTAGGATAGTTCTTAGGGTTAGGGTTACAACTATAATTATGATTAAGGTTAGTTTGGGGTTAGGGTTCATCTATGGTTAAGGTTAGGGTTAAAGTAAAATTAGGGTTAGACTTAAGGTAAAAGTTCAAGTGAACAATTAGGGTTAGATTTATAATTATTATTAGTGTAAGAATTGTGATGAGTGTTAGGATGAAGAATATAATTGGAGTTCAATTAGAGTTTTAGCATAAAGCTTTTGGTTATGGTTGGGGTGAGTGGGTTTAGATTAGGGTTATAATTAGGATTAGGGTTCAACTAGGGTTAGGGTTTAGGTTCAATTAAGGTTAAGGTTATAATTACGATTAGTGTTAGAGTTGGTGTTATAGTTACAATTAGAATTAGTCCCTTGGTAGGTTAGGATTATAAAAACTAGGATTAGGTCAGGATTAGGTTAAGTTGGGGTTAGGGTTACAACTATTGTTGTGATTAAGGTTAGGTTGGGGCTAGGGTTCAATTAGGATTTAATTATGGTTCAACCATTGTTAGGGTTAGGCTTAGGGTTCAATTAGGGTTAAGTTTAGGATTAGAGTTAGGGTTGAATAGAAGTTCAATTAGGGTTAGGGTTAGTGTTAGGTTTCATTTAGTATTATAATTACAATTACAATAAGCGTTAATTTATGGTTATGGTTCAATTAAGGTTAGCATTAGGGTTATGATTTGGGTTAGGGTTAGGGTTAGGGATCAATTAGGATTAGTGTTCAATTAGGGATAGGGTTAGGATTAGGGATCAATTAGGATTAGCATTCAACTAGGGTTAGGGTTCGAATGGGTTCAATTAGAGTTCAATTAAGGTTAATGTTAGGGTTAGGGTTATAGGATAAATATGTGGGTAAAGGTTAGTATTAGGGTTAGGGTGTTAGGATTGAAAAGGGCTTAATTAGACTTCAATTAGGGTTAAGGTTAGGTTACGGTTAGGGTTCTTGATTTGAGTTTAATTGGGGTTGGGGTTAGGGTAGTGTTCAATTAGGGTTAGGGTTAAGGTTAGGGTTAAGATTCAATTAGGATTAGACAAAATTAGGATTAGGGTTAGGATTAAGATTAGGTTGGGGTAAAGGTTCAATTAGGGTTAGGTTTTTATTAGGGCTAGGGTTAGAGTCCAATTAGTATTATAATTAGAATTAGGATTAGTGTTAGAATTAAAATTATGAAGAGTCAAAATTATGGTTAGGGTTAGAATTAGAATCAGGGTTATAGTTAGGGTTACGATTTAATTCCAACCTCAAACCTAAACCTAACACTCATTTTAAAACTAACACATTTTTTCTAACCCTAACCCTAACCCTAACCCTAACCCTATTCCTGACACTAACACTATTTCTAACCCACCCTAATTCTATAACCAATAGTAGTTTTAATTACAACCATAACCCTAACCCCAACACTAACCCTAGCCTTAGCTCTAATTCTAATTATAACCCTTACCCTAATCCTAATTTCAACCCTAACCCCAACACTAACCCTAGACTTAGCTCTAATTCTAATTAAAACCCTTACCCTAATCCTAATCTCAACCCTAATCGTAACCCAAATCGTAATCCTAATCCAAAGCATAACCTTAACCCCAATCTTAACTCCAATCCTAACCCTATTTTTATCTCCAACCCCAAACCTACCCTTGATCCTAATTTTATCTCTAATCCTAATCCTAACGCTAATCTTGATGCTAACTCCAATCTTAATTGTAACTGTAACCCTAATCCTAACACTAACCCCAACCCTATCCCTAATTATATTTCTAATTGTATTTGTAACCCTAATCCTAATACTAACACTAACTCCAACCCTTAACCTAATTATATCTCTAACCCTAACCATAATCCTAATCCTAACCCTAAAACTAATTATATATCTAACCCTAACCATAATCCTAATCCTATCCATAAACCTAATTCTATCTATAACCCTGACCCTACCTCTGATCCTAATTCTAACTCTAATCTTAACCCTAACCCTACTCTTCATGCTAACCCCGACCCTAACTATAATCCTAACCATAATCCAAATGCTAACACCAACCCTAATCCTAATTTTATCTCTAGATTGTAACCCTAACACTAATTCTATCTCGAAACCTAACCCTACCCTTGATCCTAACCCTAATTAATATATATATATATATATAACGCTAAGAGATATACTTCTCAAGGCGCCTATTGCAATATTTAGGTCTTCAAATTTATTTGTTAAATTATTTATAAATGTTTCTTTTGCAAACCTGCATAAATATTTGATCAAAAATTTAGATTTACAAGTCAAATTAGGATTTTATTTTTTGTGGATCCTCTACTTATGCACTTCATGTAACCTAAAGTGAGAAGAACAAGAGAGGAATTCTTGTTTGATGAAGGTTGAAGGAGAAGGATTCATATTTTTCTATATCCTATTTTTTTGTGTTTTGTATGACTTGAAGTAAGAAAAACAAAAGTGAAATCTTTGTTTGATGAAAGTTGAAGAATAAGAATTCATATTTTTGTGTATCTTTTGCTTCAACACTTTGTGGCTGTGCAACTTGAAGAAAAAAAAATCCTCGTGTCTTGAGACTGGCATAATTTATTATTTAATGCTATTATGTCATGTATGGTAACCAAAAATTTCATTTCTTGCAATGCCACTATGAGTTTTTCTCACACCATGAGTGGTGAAGAGGATCACAAAGAGCCTATGGGGGTTCAATCAAAGACTTCAAGTAAAAATGTAGGTAAGGGGAAAGGGTGAGGCAACTAGTTCTACTGGGATTGCACATTTTGGTCGCTTTTCCAAACTATTAGAGAAATTTGCTAAAGGCCCCTTTAATAAAAAGTCGCCTTTAAAACAATTTGTCACTAAATTTCCAACAAAACCTAGGTCATCAATGGAGGCCACTAAACTATGCAGAAGCCATTTTACTCAATTTTAATTTTAAGGAAGCATCAAAAGAGTTCATGCACATCTCCTTTATGTCACTGGAAAAGGTGTAGGAGTTTGCATAGGATTGTCGCTTGAAAAAGAAATTAAAATAAATAAATTGTGGGCTTGTGCTAGTTACCAAATTCTTGTACCTATCACTTTTCCATTGAGGGCTTCTCCTCCCACTCCTAGTAGTACTAGGAATACCCCAAATCCACGAGTTTTAGCTCATTATACTTATTCTTTTGCATGTAGGGTAGTTGGAGAAGAGCTTAAGGAGAAGTGTAGAATCATGGTGACCAAGTTATTCAATGTGCAGAACAAAGATGATGCAGATGATGCCATTAACAAAATCTTCTTTGCCAATGGCATTCTATTCCATGCAACTTGCTCTCCTTAGGATAATGAAGCTATCGGAAAAAATAATTAGAGCGAGACCATCATATGTTCCAATAGGGAAAAATTAAATTGAGGATGACAATCTTGGAAAAGAACTATTCCAAAATTAATATTATAATGGAGAAAATGAAAACTATTTACGTCACTCGATGCAGCATAATCATGGATGGGTGGACAAATATCAGGCATTGTCCACTCATCAACATTATGGTCACATGTACAAAAGGGCCTAACTTCCTTAGGGCTATTGATTGTTCAAAGCATTGCAAGGATGTTGATTTTTAGTTCCAAATATTTAGAGATATTATTGAGGAGATTGGGCTAGAGAATGTGGTGCAAGTAGTGACAAATGCATCATATGTGTGCAAAGTTGCAGGGAGATTGATAGATGTAGTCTACAAGAATATTTGGTAGAATCCTTGTTGTGTGCATGCCCTAAATAATGCACTCAAGGACATGGGAAAAATTAAATAGATCAAAGATGTGGTTAATGATACTAGAGATGTGCAAATGTTTATCTACAATCGTCATACTTCACATGCACTCTTTAGGACCTTCTCTAAGAATTTTTTGAAACCTATGAAGACTAGACATGCATTATACTTCATTCTCTTGGAGATGATGCTTGAGTTACAAGAAGCATTGCAACTAATGGTCATGACAAAAAAGTGGAATTGATGGCCCGATTCTAAGTCAAAGCAAGGGAGAAGGGTGAAGGAGGTGGCGAAGATATACTTTTTGGGCTAATGCAAAATACATTGTTGCCATCATTACTCCAATTTTTAGAGTAATTAGATATGGCAATGCAAATGCACCTAATCATGGAGAGGTGTATGAGCGCATTGACAATATGCTTGGCCAAATGAAGGCCATTGTATAAGAAAAAGCTCCCACATCAGCATTCTACAATGAGCACATTCAAACAACTATTCATCGATGGGAGAAGCTCAACACTCCCTTGCACGTGCCTACCTATGCATTGAGCCCGAAGTGGTATGTGCAACAAGATGTTGAGGTGAAGGCAAGACTTATGAAGGCCATTCAAAAGATGTATGATTCTACATATACCAGCATCATTAGTAATAAGTGGACAAAATCTGCCTCTTGGGAGATATTCAAAAGAGGCCAATATGGATAGGATAACTATGGCACAAGAAGATCCAATTCTATGGTGGACTATGCATTGGCCTAATTCATTAACTACCACAGTAGTCATTCATATACTATCCCAAGTTCCTAGTTTTTCTATTGTTGAGAGAAACTGGTCTACTTACAGTTTCATCCATTTTGTTAAGAGGAACCAACTTACCTCTAGGAGAGTGGAAAAACTTGTAGTTGTACATAGTGCCTTGCGTCTAACATTTCTTGCCATCATCTTGTCCATTTTCTAACACCTTTTACTGAACCTAGTTGTTTTCCAAAACTAAATTAATAACCCCAACAATTTTCCATTTTTTTCATGCCCTACATTTTTTTCTACAAGCAGGATGTGCAACCCTCCTTGTGCATAGAATGCAATTGACCCTCTTCAATTCTTATCGCTATTGTTTCTTTGATACCAAATGTAGACAGTAAATTTAAATTGATGTATTGTTCATTGAAAAATTATCTAGTACAATCAAAAAGGGGTTGAAAGCTTAATGTATTGCTAGATTATGTCATCTTGAATATAAAAAATTGAAACTGATGTATGTGTGGCATCCAAATTCTTTGAACTTGGTTAAAAGCAATAAAATTATGACAAATGGCACGCTAAATAGAATGCAAAAGAAAAAATTGTATTTACTTTTTCCCAATTAAATCCCAAGTAATTGAATTAAATGTATATTTTTGGTTTTCCAATTCAATCCTAATCTTGAGCAATGCAAGCGCAGGACTCCACATAGAGCTAATAATGTTGAGCTGAGTGATAGAAGCTTGTCTCTACCATACTTCATGACTCCATTTGATTTTGGTGTTTTTATGCTATGGATATCATAATCAATGAGTTTTGTACACCATATGTATATATTTAAAAATGTCGTTTCCTTCAACTCAAATCTGCTTTTGTACTTATTTGATCAATGTGTATTTGTTTATTTGATCAAAGTAGCTTCTAACTGATAAATTTATTATTGTCTTTAAAGTTAATTAATTGAAGGGTGCATAATAAAAACCTTAAATCCTCAAATAACCTTAAGATTTCATGGTTTCTCAATTCGCCAATTCCTGTACTTCTTGTGGAATGAAAAACAAATTTTGAAATGTCTTGTAGTTTGTGAATTTTCAAATTTTCTAGCTTTCAATATTTTTCTTATGCTATGTTGGCTTAGTGTAGCAGTATTGTTGAGTCTGATGAAAGTCCAGGTTTGGACATAATGAGTAAACAGTCAAGGTAGTTTCCCAATAATTAATGTAATGTACATAAACTATGAAATAGTCAGTTGCCCAGAGAGATAAAGCTAAGGAGTCAATTTTAGAGAGAGAGAGAGAGAGAGCTCTTACTTTAGTGGATTTGCAAGTAATCGTTGTCCAATTGTGACAAAACTAGTCTCTTGATTTGACATAAACCAAGCAAGTGATGAAACACTGCATCAACACAAAAAGACAACCCAAGATTCATTGAATCTTTAATATTATAAAGAAAAACAATCTGAAATCTCCACTTCCTATGCATATACATGATTATCCTGTCTAACAGTCAAATAATGCATATTTGTATCAAGACCTCAATATCCAATAGAAAAAGGTTTCAACTATCAAATCTAATTGAACTTCATTCTCTTTGAGAACTGTTTTAGCTTTGGCATATATGACCCTACAACTCACCTGCCCGTAAATATATGCTCTCTAAGACCAAGTATTGTTGGCCGCCGTACACCATGACATTTAAGCAATTCTTCAAGCAGGTTTCTCATTTTATAAGCTTCCTCTAAATAGTTGTCCTGTCATGCCCAGAATATAAGTATCAATTTCTTAACTGCCATACAAAAATCCCTCTATATGTAATGGAAACTATACATACCTGGTTCATATCAATTGTTTGAAGTGCTTCACCACGAGTGAAAATTATGGCATGATTCTGATTCTCTGGCTTTCCCTCACCAATGTTAGCTGGCCCAGGTAGCTTAATCCGGTATATTTGCTGTACACAATAAAAAAATCTCCCAAAAATGTTACTAAACAGTATTGTTTAGTGTTCAAAGATAAGATTCATGTGTATCATCATATCTTGATTGATCTATGTTTCAAATTTTAATTGATAAAAATTCAGCAGCATCCTTAAGCACAAAAGCACTAAACTACCCAGTATCTTCAAAAACAGTTTCTCCCCAAACTATGTACAGTCTAGCATATGATAACATTGCACAAAGAAAAAAAGGTACACAATTGCATGTAGCTGCTGTATAATACAGTGTTTAAAGCATATCTAAACCAAGGCCTAATCATGTAATTATTTTGTGCTATGTTACCAAGATCCACTTCCCAAAAGAAGATGAACCTCCAACAAGTTATTGGTTATTTTAATAACAGAATTAGATGTTTTAAGTCCAAAACCTTGTCTTCAATTATTCTTCATTTTGATTACCGTTGCCCAGTTTCCTCCCAAATGTTCACCTCATTGTTCAACATGCAAGTAATTCTCCTGGCATGGTGTTATTGATTGGCCACTTCTCCACATAGCAAATGCTTTTATTCTCAAAGCATCTCATCATAGACATGATTGATATGGAAACATCCTCAGAGATAATTTATACACAATGATTTGGAGTAATTTTTGTCATTCAAACTGGGAGACAAAACCAAATCAAGAAGTGAATTTGGGATACATTTGCTATCCTAGAAAATGTGCCTACTTATAGCACAATTAAACAACACTTATAAAGGTATTAACAGAGAGTCTTTAAGATTATTTTGGCTCATGTCACTTTCAATTAGTAAACATGTGTGAAAACACACCCCATGAGGGTTGGAGTTGTATTATCACATAGTCCCATTATCCATACACTGTTTTACGTCTCATAGACATAATTAAAATCATTTCATGGATTGAGTTACTTTAAGTATAAATTAAAGTGTCAATTGTCTTATTGGAAACTCATTTATAAACTGCTTAAAAGCTAAAGAATGTAATCAAAGCCATCCTTCATTTTAAAACAAGTGAAGTTCAGTGATGAACAAGTTACAAACTTATAATCCAACCACCAGTGATTGAACTTGGATTGCTACCTAAAAGCCAATGGCATAAATACTGATAAAAGTGGACTAGAATACTTTCTAGGAACAAATTGGTGTGTGTTCAATAAGGAGATTAAAAAGTAGCATGTGGATGTCCAAATATTCAACAAATTGACAACTCTAATTCAAGGCAAGTAGGAACCACTTAGAGATTATAATGAAGGATGTTTGATCTAGTCAAAATGTCAAAAAAAATTCCTAGATGAGGATTTAAAATGACAATATTTGGTAAATGGAATGCAAGAGGCATTTAAGGATACTTTGACATTACTGCCAACCTCCAAATTCCATGATACGTACCAAAGAATGTTGGATGCAAAACAACAGGAGAAACTACAGACGAGTTTTAACTTGTAGCAACAAACTGTTAATAAAAAAATAAGGCAAAAATAGATAAAAGCAGAATGTGATACTTAAAATGGAAAACTTGGGCGTGCAAATAGGGTAAATTCCCAGTAAAGCACGATTTAGTCTGCTATAAAAAGACAGGTGACATAGCAGAATATCTGTTTAACATGAAAAATAAACAAGACAAACAATGTGTGCTGGCACAACATGGACCTTCAAGTGGAGAATATCATAACCAAAGAACCCAAAGGTTGCAACATAATACCAATAAGGGTAGTATAGATCAAAACACACCACTCATGAGGGGCAAGAAAAGTATTGTAAAACAATAAAAAAAATATAGCTAGCATGTGTTAATACCAAAAATGGTACCCCTATGAAATTTTCCTTTCCAGGTTGTCCTTTTCATAGAGTTGATGTCAGCTAAGTTGTCTTTCTAGTCAAACAGCCAAGTCATCAGATGTTGGTATGTTTTTGTCTGATAACAATGTTTGCAGAGCACCCATCAATGAAGATTTTTCAAGCTCTAAATGTAAAGTATCAGGAAGAACTCTTCTAGCACAGCTAGAAGAACAGGGTATAAAAAGATGGTGACAAAGACCAGACGAAACCTAGATTCAAGAGGAAAATGGTTAAGGAATTCACACTTTCAAGGGAGTAAGACCAAGAGCAAACTCTGCTTAAAATGGGAAATAGCTAATGAAATTGCACCATGGCAAGAAGTTCATTTTTGCACTTTTTAAATGGTAGAGCTGGTAAAAAATGGCAGTCTAGAGTGGCCAAACAAGGGTAAAAAGTTTAACCAGCAATAAAAATTGGCTGATTTAAATGAAAATCTTGTTTTGTACCAGTGGTTGAACCAGCTGGAAGTCATGAAATAGGTGGCAAACATATCATAAAAAACACAAGGGTTATGGTGAGAGAAATAGGTATGAATTGTATTTTTTCAAGTGTGAGGTCTTTTGGATCATTTTCTAGGCTTGCATGAAATTTTAGGATTTTAGAACTTTCCTTACCTTGGAACTCAGTTACCCAAGTCCCCATTCCCCCTAAGTTCCCAAATTTTGAAATGTCCATTCCCAAGATGCCTTTCCTCAAAGTTCCTATTTCCCCAAGTTACCTAATTTTGAACTTTGGTATTTTCTCTTACCATGGCATCCAAGTTGCCCGAGTCCCCATTCCTCTTGATTTCCTTGATTTTTTGGATTTTGGGATTTCCCTTCCCCAAAGGCGCTTTCTCAAAGTCACCATTTTTGTAAGTTCCTTATTTTGAAATTTGGGACTTGACTTTACCTTGATGCTCGAGTTGCTCAAGTCCCCATTTCCCCAAGTTCCTTGGTTTCGTGCTTTCAAGATGTCCCTTCTTAACATACATTTCCTAAAAGTCCCCATTTCCCCACATTCCTTAATTTTGGACTTTCACAATTTCCCTTCCTAGCATGCCATTCCTCAAAGTACCCAAGTCCCCTAATTTAGTCTTTTGGACCTTTTTCTATTACTTTTACATCTTTTAGGAAACTCTTTCTACAAACTTTGTCATTCAAATGTAAGGCTTCACCTACCTCCTACACAACCCAAGAAACCATAAATGGTCCCAAACTGATGCAATAAGATAGGGGTATACTTTCAAACACCTCTCAGCACCTTTGGGTCCCTCAAAGAAATAAGTTTGGTACAAATGAAAATGGTTGCTAAAGCAAGAGGTGTGATTTCATGTACTCAACCATGTGAAGATGATGCTAGCAAACATGAGTGACCTGTTCACTTCCAGATGCCCCTTGTTCTCCCTCCAAAATCACTTGAGGATGTTGTAATGCTATATATATGTAGTTTTCCACTTGTATAAAGGATTGTTGGTTGCTTCTAAGCATTGCCATGTTCTAGAGGTGTTCACCCTTTTTTATCTAACATATTTTAGGCCATCAACAAAAGGCTCGGATTCAACTTCTCATGTCAAGTGGATGTTGCAAATTAAGGAAAGGTATGCAAAGTAGGGCCTTCTTCATGACACAAGTGTCTCCATGATTATCTAGGTTTAAGAAATAAAGGATGGGTATGCTATATTTATTCCCAAGGACACACTTATTGGTCTAGTATTGTAATAGTTAGCTGATTCTCGTAGTGATTGTAAAAGGTGTCAAAGTGTATTTTGTACATTCTTTCTAATGCAATATATGGGTTCACCCTGTTCAATCATGGATTACTAAGTAGACTTTGTTATCGATGCTCTTGCCTCCATAAAGGAAAGTGTATGTTTAATCATAGATCTTAGCTTATGGTACATGAATGCACTCTTGGTTTCCATATTTTGCTTGCACATGTTTGTGTGAAAAGTTTGGAACTTGACTCTATTTCCCAATATGATCAAAGCATTGGTCTACTGCTATTTGTCTACCACCACATTAAAAATATCAAAAAATATTTTTATTTCTACTATAGTTTAGTTTCTTGCTCTGTCTACATCCAGTAATTAGTTTTATAACTTTGGTTACATCTTAAAGGAGCTACACTATAACAAGATCTTGAGACATTTTTGCATTTAGGATTTATGCCCACCTTATAGCCCATTACTTCAAGAATGTATATCTTTAGTGAGCTTGTGAGAGATAAATATCTAGAGGGTGAGTTCACAAGGTTTAAGTGTGTATGACACTCAAGGGGATTCATTTGTGGTGAGAAAAAAAATTTAGATCTTCAAGTACACTTGCATGCTTGTTCACATATATTAGAGGTCTAGTAGTATTGTTCCTAATTGTCATTAGTAAAGCCTTGTTCTAGTTTTTGTCCTATCTTAAGGCCTCAAGGACCATTTTCCTAGGCTCTACAGAGCTCGAAAAAAGAAGAGGATCCGCCCTAATCCTATGCATTGGCCCAAAATTGTCCTCTCCTTGTTGATGTGTCATTCTCTCTGCCTAAGATGCCTTGTTCCCATTGTCTCACTTTAAGTAATGGTGCTGGAGGAGAGGGCCTCCAACTTTGAGATCCAACACTACTACAAGGACTTAAGCCAGCAAAAAGTAAATTCAACACCTAGTTTCAATTTTAAAAGCAAAAAATGCAACATAAGGGATGATTGCCTTATCCTAGTCAACATATAGGTTAAGGAAAAAGCAAATTCAAATGCAGGAAATTG